>JAECUM010001020.1:30000-154762 GCA_016617855.1 Megalonaias nervosa | reverse complement strand
ATGAACTTTATGGAAATCGCAATCAAAATTAGCTACAAAATCTTTGATATATCGCTCGTTTTATCGTCGAAAACGGTAGATAGGACCTGGAAATTTTAATCAACATTATGAAATACCAACTTTAAAAATAAGTCATACAATTTTTTTACATTTACTTTCCAAGTGACATTCCTTGCACACCACAATTAACGATATGTAAGGAAATTTCAATCAGTGAAAATGTCACTTATGCCGAGTGGAGGCAGTACTTTAATAAATAATTTTTTTATCAATTAAAATTTGTGTTCTAGTTTTATCTTCTGGTTCCTTTTATGTGTAATCATCATAAATGCAATGTGTCCTCTTGTAAAATGTGTCAATCTACCGTAACAGCTATGTCTGCGAGCATTTCTCTGAGAACCTATTTAGGTGCCAACCGTGTTTTGATAACTGACTAGCAGAAGTATTTGTTGCACTGTTGCACTGAATTAAAAGCTGGCCTCCTTTGTATTATCACGTTAATTATGTCTTTTGAATCAAATAATGGAGGTGAAGTAAAAGAAAAGTTAAAAGGCACGAAAATCCTACAAACTTAAAATCTAGCTGCCCCGGTCGTATGTCGAGTGAACTCACTTCAGTGGATCAATTGAACGCTGTTATAAATGTTATTGTGTATGTAACATAAACTACCTTAAATTAACCGACTCATTGGTAACTGTGATCAAAGATAGCACGGCTACCAAGCGAAAAGAATACTATACTTCGTAAAATAAAGAGCTTGGTTTCACAGATACGGACCATTGTGGGCAAGCGAGTTTCAGAGAATTCTTGAACTGGCACTTTGAGATATCCTCAAGAATGATAAAAAGTTTCATTATTACTTCCAATGAAATCATGATATCAATACTATACTAATTGAACAGCACAAAAATTGAGATTCGACGTAGACGATTGTCTCACGAAAATTTCGCTTGGTTTTTGAACAAAATGAATCTTGTTTGGTGGTGTATCAACAGTTAGTCTAGTTCCCTGCTCTTTTGACTCCCAATTTGGCAGGATATAATTCCATACCACTCTGGGAACCAGACTCATCAAGAAAACAAAAAGCAGTGACGTAATACACACGTTTTTGTGTAAACGTAATGGTTGTTGAAACCAGTTGGAACGATCTTTCACGTGTTGGACATTTTGAAAATAAATGTTATTTAAACAGAATAACGAACAACTTCATTAGAAAAAATGCGTTATTAAAGGTTATTATCGACGTGAATGTAAAATGAGGATTCAGTCATTAAACAGCGAAGTTCCCTAACCCCGACAGCCCCCCCGCTGTTTTCTCGATGTCCAAGCGATTTTTTTCAATTTTTGGAGGTCCCTCGGTAACTCGCGCTCTCGCTTATAGCACATTCTATGTTTGTGGACCCCGTTGTGCGCGAGTTATCGAGGGAGTGGTGTGTATAAATATATATATATATATATATATATATATATATATATATATATATATATATATATATATATATATATAAAAAAAACAAATCATATGGTGAATAACAGTCCTTTCAAGTGCACTGGATCCAGCAAGGGATCACATGTGTCAGGGATTGATTAAGATAAAGGCAATAAACTGACAACAAACAGTGCCAAACTAGTATCTAACTAGCCTGAGGTTTTTTGGTCTCTGGTAGGCTACAACAGGTTTGTTTGGGAGGATTAACTTTAGTGCATCCGATGATTCCATGATGGGCCAGTGTTTCCTGGTGATTTTACCTACTTTTGGGTTGTCTGGATGGTAGGTTAGGATAAATGGTACCCTATCAGCCTTTTCCTTCTTTCCATATTTTAGTAGGTCATCACAGTTTGTTTGTTTAGCCCTTTGGGTTGCCTCTGCAATCAGGTCTTTGTTGTAGCCTCGGTAAATTAAATGTTTAGATAGCTCTTCAGACCTTTTTTGGAATGTTTTATCGTTGGAGCAAATTCTGCGTATCCTCAGTGCCTGGCTATATGGGATGTTCCAGTGTTTTGGATGACAGCTGGTTGGGAGGAGATACTGGTGTTTGTTGGTAATTCCTGTTGAAACAGCCATGTAAAGTTTTGCAAACACAATGGGTTTTGTCTTTTATTTGTTTGTCTTGTCTGTGTTTTGTATTTGCCTTTGAAAAATACTCATTAAGAGTCAAAAGCGCTCAGGCTAGTTAGATACTAGTTTTGCACTGTTCGTTGTCAGTTTATTGCATTTATATATATATATGTATATGTATATATATATATATATATATATATATATATATAAATACGCTACTACAGTACCTGCTTACAAGACAGTTGAAGACACCCTCTCCCAAACCATTTATGGATAATTGAAAGTTGAAAACTGGTAAACCATTATAGTCATGCTACTATGAACAATTTATTTGTTTATATATGAAATACAAGGGACAGATAGAAACCAAGATCTTGTTTTATTTTTCAATGCTTGGATTTGTAAGCATTTTGGTGATCTCAATTCAGTCATTGCTTATGCATAAAAAACTTATGACATTAAAAATTATTGAAAATGGGTAATTTATAAATACTTGAACAGGTCAAAATTATTTTTAACTGCTTACATTTTTAAGGTTTTACCATATAGTCAAACCTTTTGATTATGGTTTAGAGCTAGATAGGCTGTCTATTTTACAGAGCAATTTGACTAAAAATGAAGAAATAAATTTTTATATGCATTCAAGTTACACATAACAATTTTATGTTATGCATTTAGACCAAAACTATCAGCATATTGATCCTGCTATAAGTACTGTCTGTGTTTGATTAAATTGCATTTAATTAGTATTTATCATCCTGGCAGGACCAGTTCCAGAAGTTTTATATGTTTTAAATGATATTACTTATGACTGAATTACTCTGCTAGAGCCATAAGATGATATGGACTCTGAGTTAGTCATGTTCACTAGAATTTTTACTCATCCTAAACTTTTTACTCATCCTAAAAGGCATCACCAATGTCTTGATGATCAAGACTAAGTCTATTGTCATAAGCTTAATCTTCTGCAGTATTGACAAAATAATTCATCATATTTTGAAAAAAAGCAGTTATTTCCAAATCAGTGAATAAAATACACAGATCATTAAATTTGTACCAAGAGTTGTTGTGCCATGTTGCCAGTATTTGTTTGTATCAGTTATCTTTTTGTACAACACTGACTCACAAAAACATGATGATTTTTTAACTCTGCTGGTATGATTGACCAGAAGAACTTCAGAACAATTTATTGTCCATATTCTGATGCCTGTCATTCAACATCCATCCACCCATGTGCACAAGTTTGTTATTGTTACTCCTTATAAACTGCTTGAGGATTTCCATGAGACTTTACATGCACAGTCATCCCAGAGTCTACTTGGTCCTAAATGAAGAATGGTTATGCTCAGAAATCCAATATGGCCACCACAGCAGCCATCTTTAAAATCTTGCTATGATTACTTTCATGAATGGATGGTCATATCAACATTGGATTTCAATGAAAGACTTTTTATGAAGTCTACTTGATCCTAAATAAAACTGTTGCCACTCTTGACATTAAATGTAGCCACCATGGCAGCCATCTTGAACATTGTTATAGCTACTCTTGAATGAAAAGTCATGTCAGTAATGGGCATCCAATATGTCCACCATGAGGTTTTTCTAGTATGCAATGTATTCTTTGGTATACTTGTTTACGTCTGGTACTGAAATTAATGCCCAATGCAGATGTCATCTTAAAAACAACAGTGTGGTATTTTAAATAATTTAAAACATTTTCTTTTACATTTGAAATTAAATGGTTTAATAATATCAGCAGTAATCTTTGTTATATTTTCCTTAAGGAGGAGAAGAGATTCAGGATAACTGCAATGAATTTGTCCAAAAAAATGGCCCCCTGGATATTAGTAAAGTTTATGTTACTTGTGGTGGCAGGCTTCGATGTAAAAACATCATACATGCTGTGGGTCCAATATGGCAGAAAGGTCAAGAAAATGAAGAGACAAAACTATATGAGACTGTCCAAAATATTTTGCATGAGGCAGAGAAACTGAATTCAAAATCAGTTGCCATACCATCCATCAGTATGGGGGTATTTGCCTTCCCACCAGACAAAGGGACACAACAAATTGTGCAAGCAATCAAAGATTTCATTACACAGGTATGTAGTTCATCATTATTGCTTACAGGTGAAATATGGAAAATTATAGGTGAAACATTTTTATATCTCTACAGTGAAATAAAGCTTTGTATTTTAACATGTGAAAATATGAGATTTCTCATCATGCCATTGCAATGTTTGAAGATATGTTTATACAAGAATTATAATGACAGCTTTGAATATGAACATTTTATTACCCAGAGCAATAAATTGAAATTGCCTTATCTTTTAGGGATGAAAATCAGTTTTTGCTGAAGATATTTCACTTCTATACATTGTTGGGTGCCCTGTACTACCCTGTCAGAAATGTTAAAACACAGTGTGGTCTCAATTGGAACAACCTTGGCCTTCTCTGTTAACTAGAGAAAGAAGCCTCTGATATAATTCATCACCTTTGAGAACTATATTTTAAAGTACTTTCATTCACATGGGACATTATGGCTTCAGAAGGAGAGTCACAATCAGAACATTCTTGGTCTCTGCTGTTGCAACATATTGGTGCATTCAAAGAGAGGTGAATCACCAAACACTTCAAATTGATGTGTATTCCTACCACTGCTTCTGAGGTATTGCATAATCTGGTGGTATTGGCCAAGAGATGTTCTGATTGAGTGTAGTCACATTCTATTTGACTGGCCACTGTTACTAAAAATAGTAAAAAACTTTACAATACTTTTTCAAAACTACTTAACTGAATTTGACTAAAATTTGGCACAAAGTATCCTACTATGGAGGGCTAACAGTTTTGTACAATTGATTCCTATTTGCCATCAGATATGGTGACCATTGCAAAAAAAGAAAAACCATTATATATGTTTTCACAAAAACTGATGAAAAAAATTTGAGAAGAAAATTTGGCAGAAATTATAGTGGCAGTTTTATGCAAATGATCGTAATCTGCCATCAAATATAGTCACTGTTGCTAAAATTAAAATAATATTTAAATGACTTCATCTGAAAAACTAGCTCAATATAAGTAGGCCAAACTTTACAATAAAATATCCTGGTATAAAGGGCTTTATAATTTGTATAAATGATGCCAATCCACTACTAAAAGTAGAATTTTTTTTATAGCTTTATTGTAAAAACTGCTTAACAGAATTTGACCAATTTGCAAATAGCATTGTGGTATGGGGGCTTTCAGTATTGGATAAATGATGCCAATGTGCTATCAAATATGGATAAAAAAAGAAAAACTTGATAAACCCTGAAACAGGTTTTTTCATAACCAACTCAATCAACAGTGGTGAAATTTCAACATTATGCTTTCTACTGACCCCAATTTCTTATCCAGCTGTCTAGCACTGGGGCATCATGCCGCAGACATGTAGCATGATGTCCCACCCAGTCACATTATCCTGTCACCAGGCCGACCAGTCCTAACACTAACCTCTTAATGCTGAGTGCCTCGCGAGGCAGCTGTTAGTACCATTTTTAGAAGTCTTTGATATGACTCGGCCAGGGTTTGAACCCACAACCTCCCACATCTGGGTCAGACACTCTAACCACTAGGCCACTGGAGCGGTCGGATTATTAATTTACTGAGAAATTCACCTTAGAAGCTTAGAAAGGATGGTGGAATATACCACTGTATGGGGTGTGTCATAGGTATAAAGGCAAGCTATCCATCGTGAAAACCCAGCACATGCTCACCTTAAAAGGCAGAAAATGGTGATGCCTGCCAGCAACTGCTAGGTGAATTTCAGTGACTGAGTACAATAGAATAAAAAAAAAATGAAATGCCAGACATGGGGTTCAGTTTAGCCTGCATCCTTTTGCCAGTGTCCTTATTTGTCATGTTTAGTGATAGAAAGTTACCTCCTTGGTGCCAATGGTGCACATAAAAAAGATCCAAGAAAATAAAGATAAAAGATGGTTATAGTTGATTTCAGACTGACATGAGCACATCTCATGCTTACTGAATAGAGTACACTCATTGCTTAAGAAGTATAAGACAAACAGTTTAATTGATTGACAGAATTGTCTTACTGGTTTTGATTAGCTTGGGCACCAGTCAAGAGCACACATTATCAATAATTGGTGAAATCTTCATCAAAAATCTGCTGCATTTATTCACAAAGTAGTATACATAGGCAAAAAATGTAGACTATTTTCCAAAATAAATTCTCTTTATAGAGAAATGGTTACTTGAGGATGAGGAATTCAAATCTCAGCATGGAAGGCTTACATTAAGAGAGGCTGATAATGGTCACAGGTGTTTTGGTCATGGGTTTATTAATTTCTAGAAAAAATCAATTTTTTTCAGCATTATATGAACAGCAGGAGGCTCAAAGGGTGTTGCCAAAGAGCTTGGGTAAGATGAAGGTTTTCGACTTTGGCTACCTTCAACTGTCTTACCTAAAGGCCATGAGGATTGTGTCTGGTGCTGGCACCTACATGGGGTTAAAGATGGGTTCTCAGTATGGCATTTCAAGGATCTAAACCCACTCAACTCAGACAACATCATTGTGACCCCCTAGCATTGAGCAAAATAGCAACCAACTTGATCTTTAGTTAACTGATGAACACAGTGTGGCTATCCTTACCACCATTTCCACTGAGGAGGAATGGTTGCTTTGGAAAAAGTTTTCTTTGCTTGCTGAAGGTGACCAGGTAATAAGTGTCATGTTATGTATAGCAGCCTCATCTTTGCCCTATTAAACTTTACTGTGGTGCTCTTGGGTACTCTTCCAGATGTCATTATATCAGCATTAGACATCACAGTTATTAATGCATAACAGCTTGTTGCTAGAGACCTTGATCATCTTCATGATTGTGAACCACTGACTTGCTGACGTCGATTGATTTTAGTGTAATAGTGAAGGCCAGACAGGCAGACCTGGGATTGATGGCATCCTGCTGCCCAAGTTGGCAAAGCATACCAGAAGCTGCTGTTTTGGGCAAATCACACATGGAATATTGGTAATGACAACCAACTGGTGGGTGCCTTTCACCCCAAAGGCTTCCTGTTGGTAGTGGCAGGGATTAATTAAGCTTGCATCTATATTGTGAAGATGCCATCTTATTTTGCACTTTGTGCTGTCATTCCAAGTGCAAGTAATGAGTACTCTGTAGTTGCATGCTCATGAGTGTAAAATAATGGCATGAGTAGAAGAGGATAAAGTTGGTCACAATAACAACATTGCTGATGGAGATGATGTGATGGAGGGGAATCTGCTGGACACCTCAAAGAACAGCAGAAATGTGATGGTAGTCGATGAAGCTTAGTAAGTAGGTTCAGAAGACTGCACAGGTGCTAGGCAGGCAAAATCATTGAATGTATTTCCTTTTGGTGGACCCATTTACATTCAGTTCCGATAAGATAGATCAGTATCACTTTTGAATGCCCCCCCCCCCCCTTCACTGCCAGGAACAGGCTATCATTCATGGGGAATCAGCTATTGGTAATAATTCCTCTCTATTTTGGAGAATTTATCTCAAGGTCATCCACAGGACCCAGTGCAATCTCTGAAGTGGTATTCAGGAAGACCAATCCGTAGCATTGTGGGAGATCATGTCTCATTTTGCCTTCAAAACAGGGAAAGGGCAATGTATCAACATAGACACTTTTTTCCTGAATAAAGTAAGACATCTGTTCTGCATATCATACTAAACCCACACCAATTAATTTACTTTGCATATTGGTTCACTAAGTTGGGACAGTCACCACAAACATTGCATATGAGCAAAATTGTTCTCTAACTGTAATTATCTATGCCCTGGAATCCAAGTATACTTCTCAGTCTTATCAGAGATCTTTCATGCTCAAAGGCTCATTTCAATCGGGAGGAACCTATACCTGTGGTGCAAAAGGTTGCCTTTCCATTTGACAGCTTCATAAAGATGTGGCTTCTAGACTTCTGATGGATTTGCAGGAGGGAAATTTTCTTCCCTTTGAAAGCCATTTCCCAACATACTGAGCCTATTTCCAGTCAGGTTATCTAGAAGATGTCTCAACATATATCAGGGAACCACAGATGTTCTCTCTGGAGTAAGGGGATTTATCTCCCTCCACCTCTTACCTATTCTTCTAAGGTATATGATTGAATAACATATTTTGAAGCAGAAACCAATTTCTTTTAGTAAAATATGTTTCTTCAATAATTACCCAGTCATAATACACACACACCCTTCCAGCCTACCCCGTATTTGCATCCAGATAGAGAGCATGCCTTCCGCTCCAGAAGTAACTGACGATTTCATGGGATTTGGCGCCAATCCAGCTGTCAAGGGGAGATCACTCTTATCTAACTGCTTCCTAGGTGGGCAGATAACTTTTAGCTTTTTAGCTAAAAGTTTTAACTTGGGTCAGCTGGATTTGCAAGGTAGTAGTAGTTCTCCTAAGGTATTATGATTGGGTAAATCTTATCATAGATATATTTTACTAGGAAAAATTGGTGTCTCTATAACTTAAGTTCTGGAGGACCACATCCATTCCAGGATAGGGCTATAGAACTTCCCAGAGTACAGATGTCATCTGTGACTATGACACTTCCCAGTATATGGAAGTTGCCTGCTTCAATGAGAGAGTGTCCAGAGCTAGGAAGTCATCTGCTTCTACTAAGGAGAGGTCTCTGAGGGAGGGATCTTTGTCACTTCCTAGCATAGAGAAGTCACTAATACCAAATAGTGCCTCACCTTCCTGATGCAAGGGAAGACCTGTCACAGTATTGTGCCAGCAGGTATAAAGTTAAAGCAAGATCTTGTTCATTAGAGTCAAGTTCCCTAAACAGAAGATCTCCAAGAAGGTCTGCATCATCTGTCCAGGTACCAGGCACTGGGAGCTAGGAACCATTCACTAAGTAGTTTGTCAAATGACAGTCAGTGAAGACTTGGCACTGGTCATCAGGGCAACAAGGCATTTTTTACCTGTCACCAGGTAATGTGGCTTGTGACAGTCATAAATCTGTAACCTGCCACCCATCTCTTGCAAAGTTACTCTCTTCCTAATGTTCCAGACGGTGCCCAATTAAGCCTTTTTCAGAGGATTTATCAGACCTCTTGGACAATGTGTGGTTCCTTTCCATAACAATGGAGGGTTATGGGACCCTCCACTTCTTTCAAGGACCAACATTCTGTTTCACCAGCTCTAGTTGGTATCTCTGAATGAAGAGATGAACAAGTCCAGGATTCTATTCCTGGATTTTCATGTTTTAAAGAGAGGAAGAAAGTTTTGACTCATCATCAGTCTTTCCCCTTTGAATATATTCCTTTTGAAAGAGTGATTCACCATGAAGACAACTGCCTAAGTCAGGAATTGCTGTCAAAGTGAAACCTCTCATGTTACCTTTTATTGCTATCTGAAATGCCTATGAATCTTTGATTGGAGTGAATCTTACCTTAAAACAGTCTTCCTACTCTCCCTTTCATAGGAGTAAAATTAATACTTTGTCAGTGGAAAAGGGTTGTTTATGTTTCAGTGTTCACTGTGCTTTAGTCTCTCTTCATTGCCAGTCCAGTTTCTGGCTGAGAATCATGCAGCTTTCTTTGGTTAACTAGTTTGCATTCAAAGGGGAAAGATTGATGACAAGTATAAACATTCTTCCTCTCATTAAATTGATGAGGATAAGATGGACTCCTATGCCCAGTTAAAGTTTTATGATTCTTTCTAGTGAAATGAAGAGTAAAACGAAGAAAGAGTAATAACTGTCCTTTTCTCCCTTTAGAAGGCACTTCTGCTGTTCTGGTGGCCCCCCCCCCTCTCCATTTAGATTGGATTGTTTGGACTAATAAAAGATTTTGTCAGTCTCTCTCTGTGATCATGGATATCTATTTTATAAAAATCAAAACCCATGAGGTCAGTGCAATTGCTGAAAATTGGTCCTTTTTGACTAATTTCTTTATGAATGTCATGGAACCCACATTCTACACAAAAGAGGGTCTTGTTTTCATAATTATAGCAGTGTTACTGAAGATATTTAATGCTATTTTTGGTCTTCAGAACAAGGCTTTCCCAAACATAATCTTTCTGAACAAGCTGATGTAGATGAATTTTGGTGAAGAAAACATTGTATTTATGCAGGAGCTACAATTAACATTTTTTATTATTTTGGTAAAAACTTGGCTAGTGATCTATAGTTGATTGTCAGTTGCAACACATGGCTGAGTACAATCGCATCTCAGACTGCACTCTTCCCCCCCATATATTGTTGGTAAGACATAAGCTAGAGTCTCAGCTCAGTCCATTTAACAAGCTGTTATAACTTTCTGTCTAGTTAAAATCCTTTCACCATCAAATTCCAAAAAGTCCTTGCTAGCAAACATTGGTGCCATTTTTTGCAGGTTCAAATAGATGTATTCATTGGAAGTTTTTAATATTTGTTCCTTCAAAGTTTAGTCTTATCACTCTTGACATTGTTGAGGTTATTTACAATGATACTTTTTTCCAGCTAATTTGATTTCTTTCATGATTGTTGAAAAGTCACCGTTTTTTGTCTATAATAAGCCTGAGAGTACAGCTTATATCAGTGTTTTAAAAACTGGTTGATGGTGATGTCATTAAATCGTAATAAAAATTTGCTGTATTTTGTATTCAATATGGAGGTCAGTAGATCACTGAGTGTTGGTTTCTCATATTTAGCTAATTGACAATTACCTGTAAGTTGCCATTATCATTTTGTTTAGTTACAGAAAGGTGGCAACAGCAAAATTGAGGAGATTTACATTTGTGATTTGACTAAGGACAACATCTTTCATTTCTGTGATGCCATGGAAAGAATTCTTGGATCCTCTTGGTTTGTGTTGCGGCACAATCTCCCACTCAGCCAAGGTAATACTGCCACTGTCCACCAGACATGGACTTTGACTGCACATTTCATGTCACCATTTTTCACTTTAGCATGCAGTTGTTGTTGTAGTCTTGCATATTGGCTTGAATATTGACTACAGTTTGCTGTAAAGCATCAGTCAAGGATGTACTCCATAATGGGTATTTTTATGCACTACTAATCTTAACTCTTTTTTATGCAAGAACAAATAATGAGCATCATAAATTTTCAGTTTCTTATGTAACCTGTGAAATATTAACACTAACAAATTTTGGTCATCCATATTACATATGCAGAAAAAAAAATTAGCTTGTTACTCTATATAGTAGTTACAATGTTTTTTAAAAAATTGAGTTGCTTTGGCAAGCTTCGTAGAGGTGGCCCTGATCCTTCCTTTTGTTCTGTATTAGCTTAACTTTCACCATTAACTATAACTTAGGGGCAGAGTGTACTGTTTGCTTCACAAAAGAACATCTTTAATGTAGTGATATGTTGTGTTAATAAGGGGTGTGCAATATTATCAAATATTGGCACATTGTGGTATGAATGTGATGATATGATTATTGCAGTAATAATTTGTTGTGTTAATACAATATGATATTAAAATGTTTTTTGTTTTAAAAAATGGTATTATCATAGCAATAATTTATCAGCATTTTCCCAGTTGACAATTTGGGTCTGTTTGAACTAAAGGTAGCAGAAAATTCCATTGTAGTAAATCTTCATCATCAGGAAGCTCTCATTACTGAACTGACCTTGATTTTAAACAATGTAGCTAACAAGTTCGTCAAGCATGGCTTGAGTATAACCACAGAGACATGAGGATACTATCATAGTTTCTAAGTCAGTTCATTTTAATACCTAATACTTTGTTAAAGTAGATTCAAGTGAGGGAGTGTGGTGCAAATGAACAAAAATCATTCATGAATAAATACATAAAAGGAGATTGGGGAATGCATACGTGCCATGTTTTCTGGGACCAAATGAGGGAGATTGGGTCTGATCAGGGAGATTAGTGTAACAACCATATTTTTCATAAAGTTTGAAGTGCACTTCATACCAGAATTAAATTAACAATGGAACAATGAATAATAGTTACTCAGTTTTATTAATTTTCTTATATCTTATGTCCTTAGTGTCACAAAAATAATTTATGGACATTCACAAGGATCATTTTTGGTACTTCAAAACTTAAGACACACAGGTATCTCAAACAAACTTAATTTTTTATTTCAATGTATTGTCTTGCAGTCATGTAGAGAAGCTTGTTTTGTGGTAATATACAAATCATTTGAAGGTCTGAGTTCAAAACAGTCAAACTTTGCAAAATTGAGGGAGAGGAGGAAACAACCATAGTTCAGTGTTTACATAACACAATCTATCTCTTTCCTCCTGCTTCAGTCTGTAAGATTGCTGTTGAAATCAAAATCTTTAAAAGATGTTGCCTCAAGTTGTATAAGCATTAATCTGTTGATTGTTTCTGAGCTTAATCTGTTCCTTATTTGTGTATAAATATTTGCTCAGGGCTGCGAAGCCCCCTTCACTATCTGCTGTATGGAGGGGCATATACATAGCTAGTTTAGCTAGCTGGAACATGATCCTGCAGGGCTAAATTGTGCGGAACAAGAAAGTGAAAAGTGCTCTACTTTTAAGTCGTCTGTATTTTAATCTGGCTTGTTTTTCTGCCTTTTCTACATTAATTTTGAAATACCGCTGAAATGAAGGGTTGACTCTCATGCTGTCTTTTTCTGTCCATCCAGCATGTGCATTGGACTCAAACTTTAAGACTATTTTCTGGTTCAAAATCATTCACTGATATCTCCATCAACACTTTCCCAGCTCCAATAATCTGATATACTTCCTAACTTTAAAATAAATTGCCTTCATTACTATTATCAGCCAGTATTTGCTGAATGAAATCATCATCTAAAGATGAACCACACTGTGAATCAGCCATTTTGGGTCTTCTGGATAGCCCATATTATCAACATGCATTTGTGAAAAAAAAAATACTTCCTTGGTGCAAGATTCAAACTATGACAGAATGTTTATTATGGGGCCCAATATGTCAATTAAATTTAGTTTAACAACCATTCATGTCAAGCTGAAGAAACCTGATGTGCAAACGTTACAAAACAATACACGTCACAACAAGTGCTACAATATTTCTACTGGCTTACGTCGAGATCAAGCACTTTAAGGGTGGATGGTTGAATAAAATTGTATTCTGTGCAGACTTGACATTAATTTATGGGAGATCTCACGCTTCGCCACTTTTCAAGTGTGCTAATTCGTACAAATTTTGCTGTTGAGATCCCTGTACCCTAAATGGACTTGGAAAGCTACTTTGTACATGCAGCTAACTTGACCCAGGGTTCATTTCTACATTCAGGGACATTGACCCAGGGTCAAAACATGTGAACTACTTTGATTCCCATCCTGTAACCATTAAAAGACAGACTTATACATACAGCTGTTATTTGTGCTAGGGGTCTCTCCTTACCTCAAGAGACTTAGCCCTTGGGTTACAGTGAGCTTGAAAACAAGATCTCTGTCTTGTAAGCAAGTGTAAACTGATGCTTGGCAGAAGAGACAAATGAATATACCCAACTGACATTGGCTCCTGGGGAAGTCCTTATCCACACGGGACCAAAAATGGCTCCAACTTTAGCTTCCAGCTCAAAATGAGGAAGCACCAGGATACGTGTTGTACAAATTCAAGTTTTGAAAGTTTTCCAAGAGAATAGCTGTTTGTCTATGGTTGTATATATATAATGAATTAGAAGCTGGTGTCTTAGAAGTAAGTTTCTTGAGAGATGCTGTCAAAAATATGATGCCCTAAATGAGACATCATTGCTAAAAAAAAATCCGACCAATTATTTAAATAAATACAAAAAGAGAAAGTTTGAATATTGTACTTTTTTTCTAAGGAGAGTTCCTTCATTCGACTAATGCATAAAATATACACTCCTCATATTTCTTTTGGAGACATCCAAGTTGATAATATACTGGGTGAGGTAAGTAAGCACTGAAAATTGAAAATGTGATGAGAGAAATTTAAAGACTAAAATGATTTATACCACAGAGAATTTTAAAACATTTTTTGTTATATATTGAGCAGCTCATTATTTTCATAAATTACATAAAAATAAATCCTCACTGTTAATGCTATCTAGATAACATAACTTTTGCTTTGAAAGAAGGTATGTGATAATTCATCATTAAGAAAAATCAGCAATACTTAAGTAAAAAATTTTGTTATTTGTGTTATGAAAATATTGATTGAAATATTTCATGGTTGAATATGATAACGACATTGTTGACAGGTGTTGTTCTATGTACGAATCTATGTTATAATAGTTTTAGACCCACCCATTGCGTCTATAAACAATAGTGGTTAGTCTACAAGTTTTTGGTAGCAATGAGATTTTGTGTATAGTGATTATAATTGAAGTGATACATAATGTTTGTTTTGGTGAAAATGGTGCTTTAAATCCAAATTATACTTATTTCTTTTTAAAGTTGCCAATAATTTTATATTTTTCAAACAAAAGCTTCATAATGACAAAGAAGATCAGACATGGAAATATGTATGTTGAATAATATCTTCTGGCACTTGAAATTCTGAACTGCTTTTATCATCAAAATATAATGTAAATACAGTAAAACCTGTCTTGAAAGACCACTGCTATGGGAGACCACCTGTCTTGAGAGGCCTGATTCACATTGAATAGATTTATTGATTATATAGGATTATGACCCATCATTAGAGACCATGGATTTTGGCAGGTGGGGTGGTCTTTCAAGACAGGTTGTTTTGTTCTCTAAATTTACTTTGAATGTGCATTTTATGAACTGCTTGTTTTCACCAATTATTATGAATTCATCTGGTATTTTTTCTGTATAAAGGTAGACAAACTTTTATGAATGGGTACCAGTATTCATGGATTTTCTGATTAGTTCAACTTGTCAATGAACCATCTATAAAAACAATTGGAGTCCTTCACTATCAGATTCATTCCACACATTTAATACCAATGAAAATATTTCTTTATGTAACCCAGAAAATAAGCACAAAAATAAATTAAAATCACATAACCTGAACAAATTTCTGTTAAAGCAAGGACATTTCTAGAACTTACTCATTAGTAATTTAGTACACATTATTCAAGTGTATATGAAATATATATGAACAGGGCACAGTTTAATGAAAACAAAATTGATGGTCATGTTTTATAATATTTTTACTTTTCTTCATAATGGAACTTTTCAGCAAAAAATATAACAACTTTTTTCTTTATTAAGGTATGAAACTACGAGGGGGCTTTGCCGCATCATACCGAGGTGACCTAAGCATTGCCAGTCAGAGAAGTCCAATGGCTAACTCATTTCAGGTATGTATAACCAACTTTGACAACCCGACTGCCTATTTCACTGATAGCTATGGTTCCCATCCTTTTTGAGTATGTCCACTTCTTAACTTCAAGAAAAAGTTTGTGAACCCTCGTATGCTAATTGTTGTACTTTTAGGTTCCCTTGGAATAACTCCAAGGCACCCTGGGGGTCCGTGGCCCACAGGTTGGTAACCACTGTCCTTGGAGAACCTTCCTACCTCTCAGAGCCATTATTCTCACTGGAAGAAAAACTAACATGGAACCGTTTTCCTCCAGGAGGGAAAATTAGCCTAGAGTCATTTTCCCCTATAATGATACAATTCCAACGTGATTATAACATGATTTTACTACTTATAAGTGTTGATGAGTGTTTCCATTAAGATGAGTGTATCTTACACATACAGTATGAAAGATAGACTTTTCAGAGATATTTTATTACATAAAGGCAGAAATTGTTCAAGTCACACGTGCCACTCATCTTTCTTGACAAAGCTATTGCAAAATAAATTAACATTTGATGAGAAACCAGTAATAAAGGTCTTACAGGGACACAGGGCAGTTTTGTTTTGAGGTGATTTCCTGCACCCCACCCTCCTCCCATGCAAAAGGACTCTATTGTAGATTCCACAACTGCACAACAGCCCCCTGACCCCACCAAAATTCTATCTAGAGTAATTTTTCTTCAGAGGAAAAGTTTCTTTGGGGGAAAATTACTACAATCTTTTTCCACTTGGGAAGTCACTGTAGGGTTTTTGTTCCTGACCTAGTTGGCACACACAAATGCATTATCATTCATCTGTTTTTTATGAATACTCATTGATAAATTCAAGTAAAGCTGGGAGTTGGGTTATTAAATGACACTTAAGGAAAATGTTCCCAGAAGAGATAATTCTGCTTTAGCAGAAAATAATCTCAAAGCACCTTTTCCCTGGGCAAAACTAGACTGGTATTCCCAAACAATGGCTATGGAGTAGAATTTCCAGTGTGTTTCTGTGTGTGCACAGAGTCTAGCTAGCGTCATTTTTTGTTGGGGGATTGAGCAGGTGCAGAGAACTGTCTTGCTAGACTGCTGTTCATATTTTAGTACACCTGCTGAGACTAATTTGCAGCGTAAATGCATCTTGGGATAAAGGCATGTTATGCAGTTGGGTGACTATGACCTTATTTCCAGGTTTCTTTTGACTGGGTGGCTATGGCCTTATTTCAAAGCTTTTAGCTGGGTGGCTAAGACATGCTTTCCAGAACTAATAAAGTATTACTAAAAATATGTGTGAACATGTTTAAATTCTTACAACTTTTTGCATTAAAAGACTTTATGCTATAGTTTTAATATAATAGAGATAGGCAGAAGAAGTTGGTCAGTATTGTGCTTCCATATAGACCATTTCTACAATTATATCCATATGGTCACAGACAGCTTGATCAGATTTCTTCCTATAAAAAGCACATGTAGTTTGCGGAGGGAAATTTTTGGTCATGCCTGTGAATTGTAAGACAAAAAATTCACATTTTTGGTGACAGTGGAAGTGTTTTGGGTTTTGAACATCGTACCATAAATCTCATAAAGTACATGCCATATCCAACTCAACTACCAACCTGTGAGACATATGGTGTTTGATCCAACTAACACATTGATCCCATATTAATACATGTCTAAGCTTTGTACCATGATATGCTTGGATTTATGTCTGGTAAACAGAAAATTATTTAATCCTAATGCAGTTCACAGGCAAGACACCAGTCTCTGTAGAACATGTGTTTATATTGACATCAATTATATTTAAAAATTTATGTAAGATTTAACATTAATTCTTTTTCAGTATACTCTCATTTATGTTTTATTCTCAAAATGTTTCAAGCTTTGTACCATGATATGCTTGGATTTATGTCTGGTAAACAAAATTATTTAATCCTAATGCAGTTCACAGGCAAGACACCAGTCTCTGTAGAACATGTGTTTATATTGACATCAATTATATTTCAAAATTTATGTAAGATTTAACATTAATTCTTATTCAGTATAGTCTCATTTATCTTTTATTTTCAAAATGTTTCAAGGGACAAATAATATAATTCTTTTTTTTGTTTTTATCATTTCAGGCAGCAAGACCTTCAGGTAGTCCATCTTATCTGTTGATGTATCTAATTTCTGTTAAGGAAAAAAACATGTCTAAATTAGTGAAAAATACTGACTTTTTTGTAAGTTCATTAAATGAATGTAGATTTAATTGAGCTTATAATTTTCTGGTACAGCATCTAAAAGATTAAACTAGTAAGAAAGAATAATTCCTCTGAGTTGACTGTCACATGAATTTGCTTGGAAGCTGCCTTGCATTCCTCTTAGTGGACATGTGGTTATATCATGGGATTATGATTGAATACAGTATTGAGTTGCTGTGGGCAGATGTGGTTATATCTCTGGATTATGGTTGAGTACGGTATTGAGTTGCTGTGGACAGATGTGGTTATATCATGTGATTATGGTTGAGTACAGTATTGTATTGCTGTGGACAGATGTGGTTATATCTCGGGATTATGGTTGAGTACAGTATTGTGTTGCTGTGGACAGATGTTATATCATAGGATTATGGTTGAGTACAGTATTGTGTTGCTGTGGACAGATGTGGTGCTATCATGGGGTTATGGCTGAGTACAGTATTATGTTGCCGTGGACAAATGTGGTTATGGTTGAGTACAGTATTGTGTTGCTGTGGACAGATGTGGTTATATCTTGGGATTATGGTTGAGTACAGTATTGAGTTGCTGTGGACAGATGTGGTTATATCATGGGATTATGGTTGAGTACAGTATTGTGTTGCTGTGGACAGATGTGGTTATATCTTGGGATTATGGTTGAGTACAGTATTGTGTTGCTGTGGACAGATGTGGTTATATCACTGGATTATGGTTGAGTACAGTGTCGTGTTGCTGTGGACATGTGGTTATATCTCGGGATTATGGTTGAGTACAGTACTGTGTTGCTGTGGACAGATGTTATATCACTGGATCATGGTTGAGTACGGTATTGAGTTGCTGTGGACAAATGTGCTTATATCATGGGATTATGGTTGAGTACAGTATTGTATTGCTGTGGACAGATGTGGTTATATCTCGGGATTATGGTTGAGTACAGTATTGGGTTGCTGTGGACAAATGTGGTTATATCATGGGATTATGGTTGAGTACATCATAAGTTTATGTTTCAGTACATCATGGGTTATGGTTGAGTACATCATTGGTTTTTGGTTGAGCACATCATGGAGTTATGGTTGAGTACATCATGGGGTTATGGTTGAGTACATCATAAGTTTATGTTTCAGTACATCATGGGTTATGTTGAGTACATCATGGGGTTATGGTTGAGTGCATTGTGTGGTTAAAGTTGAGCACATCAAGGGTTATGGTTGAGTAGATCATGGGGTTAAGGTTGAGTACATCATTGGGTTATGGTTGAGTACAGTATTATGTTGCTATGGACAGATGTGGTTATATCATGGGGTTATGGTTGAGTACATCATGGGTTTATGGTTGAGTACATAATGGGGTTATGGTTGAGTATATACATGTAATAGGGTTATGATTGAATACATAATGGTGTTATGGTTGAGTACATCATGGGGTTATGGTTGAGCACATCATGAGGTTATGGTTGAGTACATCATGGGGTTATGGTTAAGTTATAATGCTGTTATGGTTGAGTACATAATAGGTTATGGTTGAGTAAATAATGAGTTTATGGTTGAGTACATAATGCTGTTATGGTCAAGTACATTATGGGTTATGGTTGAGTACATCATGGGGTTATGGTTGAGTACAGTATTGTGTTGCTGAACAGCTGAATCACATGTGAATGATCTATTTCACTTTGACATATTTTAAAAGTTTGGTTTTTGATTTGCTGTTGTGCAAAGAAAATGAAACACAATGAAAAGAGCAAGAATGTAGTTCCTGCATATACAAGAGAAGCCTTAAAATTGTCATTACTTGTAGGTCATAAAACTTTATGGAAATATATATATTGTGACTTATCAAAATAACATGGCATATATGACTACCTGCAAAATAACTCTGTGTGTGTGTGTGTGTGTCTTTGAGATAGAAAGAGAGAATGTGCTATATACATTCTGATGCAATGAATCAAGTTCTCAGACCATGAGAGTGTTTTAAAAGATGAAATTGTTGTATGTGGATATGAATGATTTTATAGTGGACAAATAACACATAATGGCAGATGGATACATGAAATCAAAACAGAATTTGTTCCTCAGAAGCAGAGCAAATTCTGGCTTTGAGATCTGATGATGAATCAGGTACAGAAAATGAACATGAACTTTGAACATTTCGTGAATCTTAGTGAAATACAGTTGTTATTGTTATGAGTTGATATTAACAATTATTAAATGTTTAATTACAAACTATCTGGATTCTGTTTGATTTTAGCAGGATCAGTGAAATTTAGGCAGGTAGAGTAAACAGAAATGTTGGAGATCCTGTAAGTTAGTGGAAAAAATCCTAATTTCAAGATATATATATATGTAACCTGTTTTAAGACAGTTTTTTCAATTTTTTTCTTCTTTCTAATTTATAATCCTAAATGTCAAGAATTTCTCTTGATTCTTGGGTTTAGTGTTTGTTTTGTGGATGCAGATTATTTCTTCACCTAACGAGGTTCTTGTTTTGCAGGAAACATTGGGAAACTGTTTTGTAATTTGCACCATAATTGTGAATTTTTTTGTCAATATTTTATATTGTTGCTAGGTGGATTTCCATACCAAATTTCCCTACATGGTAACAGTGCTAAACTTCATGTGAAAAAAGACAGCA
Source organism: Megalonaias nervosa (assembly GCA_016617855.1). Classification (NCBI taxonomy): domain Eukaryota; kingdom Metazoa; phylum Mollusca; class Bivalvia; order Unionida; family Unionidae; genus Megalonaias; species Megalonaias nervosa. The sequence goes on along the minus strand of JAECUM010001020.1, from coordinate 134,614 downwards.
TTGAAAAACAAAAGGTATGTGTACATGTATGTCAATAGATGCAACAGTTTGGTATGTCCATAATTAGTTTTAAATTGTTTTATACATACTGGTCTTCATTTAAAGAAACTTTTAAAATATAACTGTTTCTTACTAATTAGTGTACTATTTTAAGTTCTGATATTCTGTTGTGACCAGTGGTTTAGTCGTGAGCATGCCATATTACATCCTGTTGTGACCAGTGGTTTATTCGTGTGCATGTCATATGACATCCTGATGTGACCAGTGGTTTAGTTGTGTGCATGCCATATTACATCCTGCTGTGACCAGTGATTTAATCATGTGCATGCCATATTACTATCCTGTTGTGACCAGTGGTTTAGTTGTGTGCATGCCATATTATATCCTGCTGTGACCAGTGGTTTAGTCCTGTGCATGCCATATTACATCCTGTTGTGACCAGTGGTTTAGTCGTGTGCATGCCATATTACATCCTGCTGTGGCCAGTACTTTAACCATGTACATACCATATGACATCCTGTTGTGACCAGTGGTTTAGTCCTGTGCATGCCATATTACATCCTGTTGTGACCAGTGGCTTAGTCGTGTGCATGCCATATTACATCCTGCTGTGGCCAGTACTTTAACCATGTACTTACCATATGACATCCTGTTGTAACCAGTGGTTTAGTCATGTGCATGCCATATTACATCCTTTTGTGACCAGTGGCTTAGTTGTGTACATGCCATATTACATCCTGCTGTGACCAGTACTTTAACCATGTACTTACCATATGACATCCTGTTGTGACCAGTGGTTTAGTCATGTGCATGCCATATTACATTCTGTTGTGAGCAGTGGTTTAGTTGTGTGCATGCTGTATTACATCCTGCTATGACTAGTACGTTAACCATGTACTTACCATATGACATATTTTGTTCATTACTTTTTATATGAGGGAACTTTCAATTATTATATGCTCATTTTTTTCTCCGTTAACTTTACATTGTCAGAATTGTGCAATATTTTACGATATTGCACACCTTCATACTGCACTCACGTGCAAGACACGTGTGCCCAACAGTATGTTAGGAACTACTTTGTAAACAAATAATGTACACTCGTGTAGTAGATGCTCTACGTTTTGGTTGATTAAATTTGTTTCTGAATGAACTAGGCTAAATCAGATGTTTCATGGACTGCCACATATCATCAGCTTTGGCACATTCCGCGTTAACTTTTTTGATGCAATGTTTCAGATTTAGGCTAGCTATAGATGCCAGACAGGGTCCCTACAAATAATATGCAAGTTATAAGACATAAACTATCTTCTTTAGCTGGTAATAAAAAATGGCAAAAATATACTTACAATTTTACATCCTGAATTTCCTCAAAATGTACTTTCTTAGTTCTGCAAATCAGAATTACATGAGCCATGTCATGGGTTCTCAAGGTTGATCACACAGTTCGAAATTGTGCTGTAATTTTGAGTATATTCCAAGTGCAGTTACATCCTCCATACTGCACTCAAAATGAAATAAACATTAAATTCCACAGCGTCTTTTTGATAATTGTAATTGAAAGACTTCATATTTTCCCCACATTATGATCTGAATCATTCAGTGACAGAACAGAAACACGCATGCCGATGTGAATACACTTCAGCCATGCTGCTTCAATATGATGTATTTCATGTAGAACTGGCACAGACGCTGCTGGAATCTGATGTAAGTTACTTCATGTAGATAAATCCAGACCATAATCACGAAATTGCGTTGCATCGACAAAAATACCAAAACGTATTCATTCCAGATCAAGTGGAAAAGTTGTTGCAGTGCACATTCATTCACAATATGACTCAAATTTCAATTTTAAGTAGACCAAATGCCATTTTCTTTCGAAACTTACGTCTAACGCGCAACCAACTTCAAATTTATCTGGGTGGAGTTACGTGCGCATTGATAATGTTGTGTAATGATGCATCTATGCTTGTGTATTTAGTTTGGAATATGGCATACATTCAGTTACTTTGTTTCTTGTAGTATATTTTTATTTATATATTTAAGCCTTGGGTAGAATAAGAAAATGAGCATATAATAAAAAGGTGACTGCATTTGTATGGGAAAATATGAACTCGTTTTGTCGGATGGATATACTGCACTCCCAAGGTCGTGTAGTATAGCCATCCAAAAAACTCGTTCATATTTTCCCATACAAATGCAGTAACCTATAAATGCTATTAATTCTTTGTAAATATTGCAAAAATATATTTAAAAAAATATTTGGTTGGGCTTTTCATCAAACATGGTCCATTCATCTGATAAATACAGTAATAAAATTCATGGAAAAATTTAACTTGTCTCTTTTAATTATACCTGCTTTTTTAAGACAGAAAATCAAGTGTGTGTGTGTGTGTGTGTGTGTGTGTGTGTGTGTGTGTGTGTGTGTGTGTGCACATTGGTATATGCATTATGATACATGCTTTACTGCATAGGGAAAGGTATGGATTTCAAGCACATAACATATATCCAGATCATTGAATAGTATAGTGGTAGATTAGGGTTGATATTGTTTGTTCCTATTATGATTTCCAGCAAACAATACAGACCCAGATCATCATGTAATATACTGGTAGATCAGAGTCAAGGTTGTTTGTTTTTATTATGGTTTCTAGCAAACAACACAGACCTAGATCATCACATAATGTTCTGGTAGATCAGGGTCAAGGTTGTTTGTTCTAATTATGGTTTTCAGCAAAAACAAAGACCCAGATCATCACATAATGTACTGGTAGATCAGGGTCAAGGTTGTTTCTGGTAATTATGGTTTTCTGCAAAAAACAAAGATCCAGATTATCACATAATGCACTGGCAAATCAGTTTCTATGATTTTCAGCAAGTAACATGGTCCCAAATCATTACATAATTTACTGGCAGATCAAGTTCCATGTCTTTGTTCTAATTATTGTTATTAGCAAGCAGCATGGACCCAGATTATCATATAATATACTGTAGATTAGGATCTGGTTTCCAGCAAGCAGCATAAACAAAGGTCATAATGCACTAGTAGATCAGGGTCTATGCTATTTGTTCTAAATATTATTTCCTGAAAGTAACATTAACCCAGATCAGAGTGTACTGGTAGATCAGGACTGATGTTGTTTGACTTATGTTTTCTAGCAAATGAAATTGCAACTGGGTCTGTGGTGTACTAGTTGTAAATATCCAGTAAACAACATATTGCCAGATCTTCTGCCACATTATGCAGCCTGGATGTTTGGTGTTTGCTGTTGGTACATAATGTTATACAAAGGTTAATATGGTATCTTCAAGTTATCTAAAAAGATGTATAGCATGTAGGTGGGGTGGGGAGGAGGAGGCATTTTAGAAAGGAAATTTACTGTCAGGAAAATCGTAAAAGTTTACTTTTGTGCAGATATCTATTTACAATTTTTTTAAGTTATAGAATTGGTAAATTTTTTATTATTCTTTATGAAAAACTTTAGTGTTATTGATATCTATGATGCAATCACTCTTCAGTAGTGTCCTTTAGAATGGAAGATTCGCTTGGTTGCACTCTGTTTCACTTAAATTAAGTTAATGTGACCTCTTTTCCACAATCATTTGACACAGTTTTCTTATTTATCCAGGTGGATGTTATTGTCTCTACTACAACCATGTGGTACCCCCACATGGTTGGACAGATTTCACAGCTGCTGATAAAAACTGGTGGGAAAGCAGTGGATGATGCCCTTAAGAATGGTCCCCAGAATGTGAACATTGGAGATGTGGTACCAACAACTGGGGGTAATCTTTCCTGCAAGTTTCTCTTCCATGTACTCCTGTCACAGACCTGGGACCAGAAGACTGGATATCAGGTAGGTACAAAGAAACAGATGCATAGACAACAGAGCAGCCAGCAAAGAACAAATGTTATTTACTAAGACATGAAATACATAACGACCTGTATATCATTTGTAGTGAGAGATACATGTTATAAACATGTCCTGCAGAGCAAAAATGGTGCCTATATTTGGAAAGAAATTTGCTATGTTCTTTTCATTGCTTCAGCTGTACAATGCACACACATCACAATTCAACCAATACAATTCAAAAGTGTCATTACGAGAGTTTTTTTTTGATACTTTGTGTTGGTGATTCAGTGCAAAAATATATTTGTATCTTTTTATACCAAAACACACACGTGATATAGATAATCATTAATTTAATTTTATTACAGACTTTGAGTGCGTTGTCTGATTGACCCATTTGCCATATATTGTTTTGAATTTTTACCAGATATGCTCTTCCCAGTAGGCAGGTAACTTGCAGTTATTCAGCTTATAAATAGATCAGCAAAAGATTGAATTATCTACTGGCACACACTTCATGACTGCTTGTTTTCAACTACCAAGAGGGAAGAACATCCTCAGTCACAATTCATAACAATAAGTTGCAATGGGGTCACTTGGACAATGCAATCAAACTCTGTAATAAAATGAAACATTTTTAGTAATATGAATTAATATTCATTAAAAGTCAGGTGTAAACATATGTTCAGGTTTAGAAAGGCAATTTACTATATGCTGAATTTTTTTTGCCATTAACTTTACATTGTCAGAATCATGCGATATTTTTCCATACTGCATGACATGTGTGTTTAAAAATAGTATTTTGTGTTAGGAACTACTTTTGATTGTAAACAAACAATGTATGCTCATGTAGCAATGCATTTTTATTTTCTAGATTTGTTTTTGAATGGAACTAAACTAGCTGTTTGGTCCATTTGAAAGTAGATACGATAAAGCTGACAATGTGGATGAGTTTACTGAGTCACAAAAGAACTTTCAAACAAGCACACGAACAATTGCGATATCTACAATGTGCACAACAAATGTGAGACAAACAGTATTGAAAATACCATTCTGATCATTTAAACAGTTATTTAGGAGAAATGTTCCAAACTATTCACAAATCAAATAGTTCAGACTATGACCCATGCTTTCAAGGGTCTATAAAAATAGCATACTAAGGCCAAGAGCTTTCCTGTCTCCCTCAGAGACATCCCATTTTGCAAGTCAGTCAAATACTAAATGCGAAGAAAAAAAAATGCGACTAAAGAAGGCAGGTTTTCGGTTAAACTAAAAGCTAAAGATCCAATAAGCTAATATGACTAAGAAGTCTTATTTCCACTGGTGAAATGGGCTGTCACATTACAGCCGCTTTGCAATTTTCGCCGTTTTACTCTTTTGAGACAATGTTTGGATTTATAGTAGTGATAGAAGTCATATAGGTCATGTAAATAGCTAAGATCCCTCTAACAAAGAGCTTGCAAGTGACAGGGCATAAACATATGCTATCTTTAGCTGGTAATAACAATCACAATAAATATACTTACCTTTTTGCATCTTGAATTTCCTCGAAATGTACTTTCTTAGTTATTTATGCTAATCAGAATTACATGGATTCCAAAACTTGATCCACACTGTGAATTTGTGCTGTAATTTCAAGTGCATTTCAAATAGATGTCATATTCTCCTTAATGCACTCAAAACAAAATGAATATGATATTTCCTACCAAACAATATTTACTCCTGTGTCTTTCTGAGAATTTCAGTAAAAACATTTTATAATTTTCCCCACAGTATGATTCCAAATAATCAATGACAGAACTGAAACACGTGCAGCTGGATCAAGACCATTCCATCTAGTCACGTGTACATCATATGGATTTGGCCCAGCTAATATATCCAGTCCATCACAGATAGATAAACAGAATTTAGTTGGATTGACAGAAAAACAAAATTCCACCATTCCAGATAAACTGGAAAAGTTGTTTAATTGTACATTCTTTCACAGTAGGACTCAAAATTTCAACTTTAAGTAGACCAAAATAAGATTTATTTTTAAAAATAATGACTGAATATGTAACCAAGTTCAAAGGTCACTGGGCAGTGCTATGTGCACATTAATACTGTTACTATGTACAGTTGAACCTACAGTTGTGCATTAACTTTGGAATCCAGCATAATTCAATTACTTTGTTTTTGTACTGTTCTTTTATTATTCAACCTTCGGTAGAAAAGCAAAATAAGTATATAATAACAAATTTACTACATATGTATGGGAAAATATGAACTTGTTTTTTCTGAGTATTGCTTCACTCCTAACATCATGCAGTACTGCTCAGAAAAACTCGTTCCTATTTTCCCATACAAATACAGTAACCTATAAGTACACGTTCTAATGTAGCAATAGAAATATGTTGCAAATTCGATGCATGAAATGTTCATGCTAGCATCTGTTTCATATCCATATTGAACTGTATGTTCATGGTTGCTTGCATGTCTAAATGTTGCCTAGTCTGTAATTCTCATTAAAATACAACTGTTGGGACGTAAATTACAATGTTGGTACATCTTGCGATGAATGTACGTGTCACTCACCAAAACTGGTGACCTGACTAATCATTTTGTTTTATTTACTTTTTACTTCAGATGCTTGAGGGCATCATGCAGCAGTGTCTGCAAATGGCAAAGGACAAGAACCTGAAATCCATTGCATTTCCCACAATGGGGACTGGAGGTTGTAATTTTCCAGCTGATGTTGTTGCTGCAGCAATGTTAAAAACAATCCAAAGTTTCAACAAGAAGCCTGGCCTTGGATCCATACAAGAGATTGTCATAGTTCTCTTTCATAGGGACTTCAACACTTGTACAGTATGTACTTTTTTTCATATCTCAACTTCAAGAAGCAGGCTTTACAAACGTATATCAGATTCAGTTTTTTTCCACCCTTGATCCATGCATTCGTCCATCCATCAGTTCAACTTGTCTGTCCATGCTGCGATTCTTATTTGAATACATATTTGAAAATTAGGTAGGTGTACAGCTTTGTGTTATAAGCGTTTGATCAGAAAATCACTTGTACATGTGACTCTGTTACAGTTGTTTGACCAGGTCACTTCATCTGACAGCACTAGTAGCTTGTACATCTGCTTTCTGTATAAAAGGCATTCAAGTAGAAAGGCACTTGCATACACATACCAGTCTTATTGTTGTTTACAGGACTTTTACTTGTTCAGCTGACCTTGTCACTTGTGTTTGGCCATAAAGTAGCCAATACTTGCTTTCTGTTAGGTGCTTGTAGAGAAAGACACTTGTACATATGCCAGTATTATGTCATTATGTCATGGACAAGAATGTCACAGTAGCTTAATGGTTAGTGTGTGAACTAAAAGATTGCAGGCTCAGATGATCCCACCCAGACGATGATGTGCCTGTATTACAGATGTTTGACAAGGGCACTTGTTTTTTTTACATAACTACAGATGTTTGACAAGGGCACTTGCTTTTTTTACACAACTACAGATGTTTGACAAGGGCAATTGTTTTTTTTACATAACTACAGGTGTTTGAACATAAGCTGGTTCATACATCTACTTTTTGTACTAGATGTTTTATTGGAAAGTCACTTGCACATCTGCTTCTGGTATGGATGTTTGACAAGAATGTCACATGCACATGTAACCTTTTTACAAATGATATTGGAATGTAAAAAATGCTTGTACATCTCCTCTCTCCTACAGTGTTTCACCAGAAAGTCATGATGAGAAAGTTACTTAAGCGCATTTGCATCTGTTGCATGTGTTTGACCAGAATGTCACCTGTAAACAGTTTTTATTAAGTATAATAACATTTTCAACAACTTAGTCAGTTACTTATAAGACAAGAGTCAGTTGTACTGGTCTCCTGTTACCAGGGGGTGTGATATACATCAAAGGCTCTACTATATATACACCTGATCAAGGTTTTCAATCAGAACGTCACTTGTCTAAGTATCATTCTGGGGTGTTTTGACAGAAAGTAGCTTGAACATTTATGAAAATTGTGTCCTTATATAAATAAAGTCATCAGTTTTATAGAATGTATACAAGTAAATGACTATGTATAAGTTCTGTACTAACAGCTGCCGAGTCATACCAAAGACTTATAAAAATGGTACTAACAGCTGCCTTGCTTGGCGCTCAGCATTAAGAGGTTAGTGTTAGGACTGGTCAGCCTGGTGTCAGGATAATGTGACTGTGTGGGACATCATGCTGCATGTCAGTGGTATGATGCCTGAACGCTAGACATCACTATAAACTGTCACACTGCAGTCATTGTAGCGATATGACTAAAAAATTGTTAAAGCTACATTAAATATCCAAAACACACACACACACACACACACACACACACACACACAGACACACACACACACACACACACACCCCTATATGACCTTATAAAAATCTCATACCTTTCCAATTTAATGAGAATTTTGTGAAACAATTTCCAACACATTAACATGCTGCTTTGAGTCACCACATTTCAAACAGCTTGCTCATTACCCAAAAATTGTGGGTGGAAATACCACAAATAAGTGGTAATCATGAAGACTGGTAAATGAAGTCTGTCCAAAATTCAATTGTCAGCATGTGAACCCTAAGATATTTGTTATCTACCACATGATACTGGAAAGCGCAAAGAGTAAACAAAACAAAAGTACCATAGGGAATAATCAGCATAACGTAATTCCATTATTGCAGACCACCATGGCTTAAATTCTTAAAATGGAAGCATGCCTAAGTATAAATTATGATACCACTTGCTGCAGACAGCTTTCATACTCCTGATTCTTTCATTGAAACATGTTTTATGCCAAATAATTTTTCAGTGTCCAGCAAAAAATTATTTTTTTCTTTAAATACGTTACCTAATCATAATGCCTTAGGAAAAATATTACTATTACCTTGCAAATCCAGCCATTCCAGGTTAAAAACTTTTAGCTAAAGGGCTAAAAGTTATCTGCCAACCTTGGTGGCTGTCAGTTAGAGTGATCTCCCCTTGGTACAGGGATTTGCACCATATCCCAGGAATATCTCAATTATTACTCTTGCTCATGCCAAGAAGCATGCTCTCATCATGAGAGACCTTGCAAAAGCCAGAATCTACTTGAAAGATATAACATTACAAGTTGGAGGATGTTCACTTCAAAGGAAAGTATACTCCATCTATATTTCCAAATTTTTCTTTTCCTATGTGGACAAAATTCTGTCTTTACATTTTCTAACACTTTGTCATTGCCACACATTTAGCCTAAATGACTTCACATTATGTTTGGGCTATAAATTTTTATATGCATGCAGTCTTTAGTGCTTATAGAAAACTCTTAATAAATGTGTAATTCCATTACTAACGGGTACATCCAGGTGAGTTATTATCCGGGTGCCAATCTTCAGTATTTTAAACTTGCACAGGCTGTCCTTGAGCCTTTCTACAGGTAGTATTTTGTAATTATATTATATCTGAACACCTCATTCCTTTATTAGCTCATCTGCTATCACTAATTTCCAGCTCAAATGTCGTATAGTATAGCTGTGCACCACACCCTGTATTCAAAGCCAGGTGCACTAAACTGACCTGTACAGGCCATCACTGAGCCTTCCTACAGGTCATATTGTGAATTGATTTGAAAAATATATTGATGCTTCATTCCCCTCATTAGATCATCTGCGAGCACTAATTCATAGCTGTATATGTAACACTTTATTAATTTTGCCAGCATAGAACATCACTGGGCCTTTTCTATAATGCATATTGTCACACCTACTTTTCAGTTCCATTTTATGTGCATGTTTTTTATGTGTAATACAGAAACTTGTGTATATTACTGTATTGCTTCTGCTCTGGTCAGAAAAGTACAGGTAAGCTTTCTATACATGGTTTACTCAATCATGTACTGCTCATGCATGTTACTATAGGTAATGCTTGAGTGATGTTTATCTATAATGGCAATCCATTTTCCTTCCTGCTGGTAAGCCATAACTAGAATTGAATTTACTTTTCATACGTGTAAGTACTATAAGCAACGCTCCAGTGATTCTACCGTTCATGCAGCCAATTCACATGCCTATGGGTTATTGTGGCTAGCATCCACATTCTAAATATTCATAGCTATACTCTAATCTACCTGTACATGTCATGTGCACCCCTTTATAAGGTAGTTCATCTTCATGGGTAAACCTGCATTGATACTCACTTGCTCATAAGAGAAGACACTACACTATGTGTATAGAGGGTTATCTCTATTTATGTCTTGCAGATTGAGACCATGGATGAGACCAGTTGGACATTCACTCTACATGCATAGTTTCTCTTGTTGTCACACCTTGACTACATGTCAGACTAGCATATTATGGACAGTAGTCAAACATATATTGGGGGATGAATACATCTGATTGCAGACAAGGGCAGCAAGATGGAGAACAGAAACAAGCTTCAGTTACAGTCTCTCACATAAGAATTTTGGACCAGATACATGAATCAAACAAACATCCCATACACCATCCTAACCTCAACAACTGGACAGCATCATGCCAGCTTAGATGGCCATGTTCCTCCATGATCAGACTTGACCACATAACTCTGAACATAATGGGCCTCAAGCACAAGTCAATCGTACAATAATGAACTTGTCCAGTTCCATGACTCAGAGTGGTGTCAAGCTCTTCATGAATAGATATTTCCTGTGGATGCCACCCAGTCTGTCTTACTGCACGGTATCTCAAGCACTTCCAACTTACAATGTCTGTTTTGGGGCCTCAGTTTTCTAGAGATGTCTTTTCACTTGCCCTAAAGCCTCTGCCATCCAAGAGACTCTAGTTAGTGACATGTTAGAAGTAACAGGATCAAACTCATAAGTGCTGCAAGTCTAGTGGGCCACCATCATCAACATTCTTTTTCAACTAGATCACAGGTAGTGCAAGAGACATCAATTTCACTACCTTTCTGTATATTTGACAATACTGGCATTCAAGTCCCCTCATCATACTAGCTCTTCCTTCAGTGAACAAATCTCCACCTTGCAGGATTGAACTGAAGTTTCTCGCCCCATCCCATTAGACTTCAGCCATCTTTCCTCTACATCACCAGCATGGTCTGCATTTCTGATATCAGGAGAAAATTATCCACGGAAGATTCTACTTAGTTGCTTCCACAGTTTGAATGTTTATATGTCACTACCACATGACTTGTCATGGTTGATGATTCCTATAAACCTTGCAACCTCAGGGTTCAACTCTATTTCTATTGCTGTATAGTGAGGGAAAGAGCTAAGCAATCAGCCAATAGTATCCTCGTGCACGCAGATGCATGGACTCATTACGTGGATCAACATCCCTTAATCTGTTCCAACATAATGAATCAGATGCTTTTCTCCCAACACAGATAACCCACTTCTGTTTTGACTAGCCTAGGCCATATACAAGGGATCATCTGGACCTCGACCACAACATATCCATGATAAGTCACTGTATCAATTCAAGGAACCCCACGAGTGTAGTTAATGAAACAAGTAGGCATACTCTTAGGATGGTCAACTTCATAACAGGGACACAACATCTTATAACTGTAATAGCCAGTATGAACTTTCAGTGGGTGGGGCAAAGATCAAATGCTCTCAACCCCACCACACAGACCAATAATGGCCCAAGACAATCCTGAAAACTTCATCGACTGTTCTCCTTTTTAATGATCAGGCTGATGGAATTTACAGCGTACCACCATCCTTCTCAGTCTCATGTACACTTAAGAGGTTTGCACAGTATCCAACTTGGTCGCAGTGATGTCCCAAGAGCACATGTCACTGGGAAACAATCCTATAGCTAAAAGAGGGAGGTCAATCATTTTCACCAGCCTACCATGAGACCATCGACCCTATGTCATTGACATTACAGATCTGGTGAGGAGAAGGCTCCAGTCTTTTGTGGCTGATTGGGAAAGATTTACCATGATGTCATGAGGGCCCAACAGCAGTTCATGGGGTTTCTGTATCACATTCAGTGCACATACTAAACTTTTGGCTACAGCTCATTCAGCTGCAATGCAGCACTTATCAGTTGATTATCAACCTAAGCACTTTCAATCGATGCTATTACACTACTGAGTATGCGATGGAGTACAGCAATGGGTCCTAATGCTGTCTATGGTGAAGACTGTGCAACTAGCCTGGACTTACAAGAGATGTGATTTCATGCCTCACTCAAATGACTTTCAGAACTTCTGTGATTCACCAGCAACAGACTACAAACAACAGGCTAGTTTTATTTTGGAGCAAGACATGATTTTGCATGTAACTCTCCTTTCATTTTCAATCTCTTGTCAACAAGAACACCTTAGATCTTGTATCCTCTTAAGATTCAGTCGACTAGGTCTGTCTGGACTCTATGTTCAAGTAAGAAGAATGTGTCTTCTGGGAGAGAGAATTGAATTTATACAACGGTAAGTTCTATGCATCTGCTAGAGTATTCATTCGCTGGCTGAGTTTTCCTCATTATGGCAGACGATGACTTCATCCTTGATTGCCTTTTGGGCTAGCATAACAATGGTTACATGGTCCACATGGAAACTGAACCTTGACAATTTCAATCGGCAACCATTCAAGGTTGCATCATGAAGGCATTTTAGACTTGCATCAATGAGTATACCTCTGCAAACACATTCTCCAGCAATCACAATCGTTATGAATGCAAACACAGAGGACTGGGACAAGCAAGTCTCCTACATTCTTGAACTGACATAGGAGCATGGCCTTCTCAGGTTCATTATTTGTATGTTCACATCATCAAAATGAATTCTGATTTTTGGAAGCCTGTCATTGGTGGCTGGTGAACCAATAGAAATAGAGTTCTTTATACTGCCCAGTAACTTGGTGACTGATCCCAAACAGCAAAGTCAAACAAGTACTGGATCTTTGTATTATTGTTTGGGATTTTCTAAAGTGGTGTCCTGAACAACAATCCAGGTTTCAGTTTGACATCTCCTAGGCTGGCTAATATATTGGCAGACTCATTTTTCTGCAATCAGGAACTCAAACAGATAGAATGGCCTTTTCATCCCTCAATCTCTTATGATACATGCTTGATGGGATTGACTTATGATGGACATCAGTGACAAGGTAGAATGCCAACCTTTGTCACAACAATCCTGGGCCTAAAGGCCTGGGTAGTTGCTGCTTCCTATACGTTTGGAATGGCTGAATATATACATATCTAATCAGCTTGTATTCAGAATGTGATACAGGAGTCAAAAGTATCTGAGTGTCTCATCGTCCTGATTACTCTGCTAAATAAGGAACACAGGATCAACCAGGTCAATGTATGAAGGCAATATAATACAATATCATCGGTTCACACCGGAGTACTTTATTCCAGTGGATACGTCCATACCACATTAGCTAACTTTCCAGGCTTTTCGATGAGAAACAGTTAGCAACCATCAGAATTAAATTTACCATTCCATGATCACTAGCACAATGTGCTATCAGAGAAGAGAGGATATCGCATGAACCAAAGATCTATCTGATCCTCTGTTCATTTGGATTTCATACAAGTCCAACCTCCCCCAATACTTTGGCACTTGGCAGGCAAAATCAGCAATACATTTCTTGGTGGAGCCATCTACTTACAGTTGCAACATGATGGATCAATATCGCTCATGAATCCTCTCACTTGCAAGGGCATCATGGACTCATCTTTCTTATAAGATTTGCTTCATCCTTTGCATTAGCTATGGCAAGCAGAATCATTGAGTATATACCTTATTACTGGACCTAAATTAAGTGCAGTTCTGACAAGACATGTCAGTTTCAATCATGATGGTACCCTCTTTCATTACCAAGTACGGGCTCCCATCCATGGGTAACCAGATTTTTGTAATGAAATCACTGTCTGCTCTGGACATTTCAGCTCAAAAACCACCTACAGGATCCAGTACAAACCTTGAAGTGGTATGTTAAAATGACAGCTGTTACTTCAAGGGAGATCACATTTATTTTTACCTCTCAAACAGGAACAGGAAGATATTTCAGCACAGAACTTTCATCCTCGATTAAGTGGGTTGTTTGCTCTGCATATCAAGAATTAACACCAGCTCAATGAATTTGTTATGCATTTTGGCTGACAAGTTTAGAGCAGTTGCCAGAAGCTTAGTATTGGACCAGAATTGTTCTCTAACCGACATTATCCAGGCCATGTGTTGGAGATTAGAGTCGACATTTTCCCGTTGTTATCTGAGAGATCTTTTATCCCAAAGGGCTCAGCTTGATCTGGTAGGACCTATAGCTGTGACACAACAGGTCACCTTTCCAGGACATTCAACAGCTACATAAAATGCGACTTCATGACTTCCGCTGGATTTGTGGGAGGGAAGATTTTTGTCTTTTTGAATCCGTTCCCCAACAGATAGAGTCTTCTCCAGTCAGGTTATCTAGAAGCTGTCTCACATACCTTGGGGGACTGGAGATAGCATCTCCTGGGTAAGGGATGTGTCTCTCTTCTCCTCTTACCTATTCTCCTCTGGTATTATGATTGGATAATGTATTTAAAGAAGAAACCAATTTTTCCTAGTAAAATATGTTTCTTGAAGAATACTTAACCAAACATAATACACATACACCTTCCCAGCCTCCCCACAGTTACATCCATATAGAGAGTAGGCCTTCCACTCCAGTAGAAACTAAGATATTTTTGGAATTTGGCTCCAATCCCTATATCAAGGGGAGATCACTCTGCCTGACCGCCACCTAGGTGGGCAGGCTGGGTTTGTGAGGTAGTAGTAGTTCTCCGAAGGTATTATGATTGGGTAAGTATTCTCAAAAAAACATTTTACTAGGAAAAATTGGATTCTATGAATTTATTAGAACGTTCACTGTTGAATATTTGGTGCCAAATAATATTGTTTTAAATGAAATTGTAAACAATAATATATTATTGGATACTGAAAAAGCCCTTTCTTACAAAGTGTGTCTGCAGTGTGTGGTCACTCATGTCCCCATTTTTGCAACTTACATGTTGCTTTACTCTAGCTTTGATATGAAAGATCCATCAGTTGGAGGTGTTGTTTCATTGCTTTTCCTTTCTAAAATCTTAAAATATTTTAAATAAAACATGATGAAATTCAGTGCATGTGTGTGTGTGTGTGTGTTGTTGTTGTTGTTGTTGTTGTTGTTGATGTGACTCATTAAAACTGATAAATCTGGTGGGAAGTTATTAACTTTGGAAAAAAAATATTGTAGCACCTTTGTTGAACACACTGTATTTTGCAGTAAACCTTGGACTTGAGACTGTATTTTTCAGTAAACCTTGGACTTGAGATTGTATTTTGCAGTAAACCTTGGACTTAAGACTGAATTTTGCAAGAAACCTTGGACTTGAGACTGTATTTTGCAGTAAATCATGGACTTGAGACCGTATTTTTCATTAAACCTTGGACTTGAGAATGTATCATATTTTGCAGTAAATCTTGGACTTGAGACTGTATTTGCAGTAAACGTTGGACTTGAGATTGTATTTTGCAGTAAACCTTGGACATGAGATTGTATTTTGCAGTAAACCTTGGACATGAGATTGTATTTTGCAGTAAACCTTGGACTTGAGATTGTATTTTGCAGTAAACCTTGGACTTGAGACTGTATTTTGCACTAAATCTTGGACTTGAGACTATATTTTGCAGTAAACCTTGGACTTGAGACTGTATCATATTTTGCAGTAAATCTTGGACTTGAGACTGTATCATATTTTGCAGTAAATCTTGGACTTGAGACTATTTTGCACTGAATCTTGGACTTGAGACTGTAGTTTGCAGTAAACCATGGACTTGAGACTGTATCATATTTTGCAGTAAACCTTGGACTTGAGACTGTATTTTGCAGTAATCCTTGGACTTGACTGTATTTTGCTGTAAACCCTGGACTTGAGATTGTATTTTGCAGTAAACCTTGGACTTGAGATTGTATTTTGCAGTAAACCTTGGATGTGAGACTATATTTTGCAGTAAACCTTTGACTTGAGACTACTTGTAGTAGACCTTGGACTTGAGATTGTATTATGCAGTAAACCTTGGACTTGAGATTTTATTTTGCAGTAAACCTTGGACTTGAGACTGTATTTTGCAGTAAACCTTGGAATTGAGACTGTATTTTGCAGTTAACCTTGGACTTGAGATTGTATTTTGCAGTAAACCTTGGACTTGAGACTGTCTTTTGCAGTAAACCTTGGACTTGAGACTTTATTTTGCAGTACTCTGTTAGTAACAAAATGTCCATGAACTTATAGTTCACTTATACACAAATGATAAGGCTTATACCACCACTTACAGGTCACTTATAAGTGAAATAATGGCAAAGCATGGGTCAATATTGTTTTTGCTTAAATTGTACTGATACAGACTTGCATTTCACTTACTTCAGTAAATATTATTATGTGTATTTCATTTTTATTGTGTGCTTGACCTTTTTTCATGATTGAGGGTAGAGTTTTGGCCTACCTGACTTCTGTCCTTTTTTTTAAGATATTTACTAAAACATTTAGTTCAAGGCCTAACCTTGTTTATAAGTGTGGTATGTTCTGGAAGTGAACTTGTTAGAATTTTCAATTGTTTTTTTTCTTTAGAAAATGCTATTGCAACATAGGTCAAGTGGGATGTATATAAAGATGGTTTTTTGTAAACAAAGTCTTCATTACTATCATAAGTTCAGTATGTGTAATCATTCACTGTTGTCTTCAGAATATAATTTGAGAGGAATCATTTATTAAATTATTCATTGGAATTACAAAGTTCTCATTGACTTTTTTGGACAAATACTACTTTGGGTTTATTGAGGACTCATTCAAAGACATTCTAGATTAGATCATTGTGGTATATCTAGACATTCAAGACTATTGGAATTCATTCAGAATATTCTATACTTTTGGACTTGTGATAGAACACTTAGGATTATTTGGGATTTAATTCACAAAACTGTAAGTATCTTTTGAATTTTCACTTTGTACTCTAGGGAAATAAATTATTTATTGATTTTATTGAATGTGTTTGGTTTGTTTCTTTCTGTTAGATAGTTTAAGACCATAGAGTCATAACAATATGCAAAGTATAAGTAACTTATAAGTGACCTATAAGTCAAGCATATATCATGTAAGCAAGTCAGAATAAGTTATTTCCATAAGGGATGGGTTTGACAAAGGTCAGACTCATCTATTAATCTGACCCTGATTCAGTATTTTTTTTAACATAAAGTCAGCTATACATTTGCCACTTACAGGTGTTTGACTAGAAAGTCTGCCTCTGTTACAGGTTTTGACCAGGAGTGATGGTGGCATGGTGGTTAGTGTGCCAAACTTGTGTTCAGTCCAGATGGTGTATTTGTGAGCATTAGATGCTTTTACTCCAACTGTTTTGGCTTAATTTAACCATCTTGTTGTTGTTGTTGTTGTTGTTGTGGGGCTTAACGCCATTTTTCAGCACACGATAGGCTATACATGGCGGCCAGTATTAATGGTGGAGGAAGAAACCGGGAAATCCACGGAAAGAACCACCGACCCATGAGAAGCTACTGGCGAGCTTTCTCACATATCCACATTCGCCGAATCTTAGACTCGAACCCACGCAGACAGAGGTGAGATGGCAGTGATCCGTAACGGAGAGTGCTTTAGACCACTCGGCCACTCGGGGCCCCTTAACTATCTTGTGTTGCTCTGCTGTAAAACAAGAAGTGAAACCAAACTAATTTTGGTGTTGAGCAGAAAGTATGCATCTGTTACAGGAGTTTGTCCAGAAAGTCTGCCTCTTTTTCAGGGCTTTGTTCAGAAAATCTGCCTTTTCATTAGGTTTTTAAGTAGAAAGTCTTCATTTGTTACAGTCATTTGATCAGAAAGTCTGCCTTTGTCACAGTTGACTGTCTAGAAAGTCTGCATTTGTTATAAGTGTTTGACCATAAAGTCTGCATCTGTTATAGGTGTTTGACCAGAAGGTTCAGCAAAATTTCCCAGAACTTCTCTCCATTCCAAATGACAGGACAGTAATGGAAAAATCACAGGCACAGTTTCTGAAAACAGTTATACCAGCACGAGGTTAGTAGATGAAATAAGTAACTGAATATGCAACAGCCATATTATTTTTAGATGGTATATAGTTATTCTATGTTCCAACTGTCAATCTATCTCATATTTCAAGAATTTTATTTTCCATAAGTTTTGAAGAACTTTTTTGATTGAAATAAGTTTTATATAAATCTTAATAATGATAAGTTTTACTGCTGTTACCTGTAGTGAACATATAGCCAGCTGCAGAGTTGATCTAGCTGAAGCAGTAACAAACTGCACCTTGAAATCTGGGTCTATACTATAGTCTGCAATAGAGATTTCAAGGAAAAAGAGTTGCTAAGATCTACAGTAACAAAATGCCCATATAAGTCAGGGATTTCAGGTAATAGAGTTGCTGAGATCTACAGTAACAAAATGTCCATGTAAGTGAGGGATTTCAGGTAATAGAATTGCTGAGATCTACAATAACAAAATGCTCACACAGATCAGGGATTTCAAGCAAATAGAGTTGCTGAGATCTACAGTAACAAAATGCCCATATAAGTCTGGGATTTTAGTGAAATAGAATCTCTGAAATCTACAGTAACAAAATACTCATACAACTCAGGGATTTCAAGGAAATAGAATTGCTGAGATCTACAGTAACAAAATACTCATACAACTCAGGGATTTCAAGCAAATAGAGTTGCTGAGATCTCCAGTAACAAAATGCCCATATAAGTCAGGGATTTCAGGTAATAGAGTTGCTGAGATCTACAGTAAGAAATTGTTCATACAGATCAGGGATTTCAAGGAAACAGAGTTGCTGAGATCTACAGTAACAAAATGCCCATGTATGTCTGGGATTTTAGTGAAATAGAATTGCTGAGATCTACAGTAACAAAATACTAATACAACTCAGGGATTTCAAGGAAATAGAATTGCTGAGATCTACAGTAACAAAATGCTAATACAAATCAGGGATTTCAAGCAATCAGAGTTCATATTGAGCTGCATCATTTTGATGACAAATCTGACCTGAAAATCTTAAAATTCTTGAGCTCAATTTTGAGCCTGAGATTTTGTTTTGACCAGTGACAAGCAATGCTACATTTGAAAGGTTGTTTTTAGTTGGTTGATAGTAGATTTCAGACTCATAGTTTAATGAGCTCAAGGCCTGCAGCTTAGCACAAGATATGCACAGGTAGATACCATAGGTCAACTTTGATTTTCATTTTCCATCATAATTATGCTAGAGTATGACCCCTGCTGAACTAAGTTTGCCTTTTCCTGATCAATCATACCATGATATATATTTATCTGTGAGAAATTGCACTCACAAAGCAAGACTGGTTTATTCAAACTTCTGTGTGGCATTTATTATTTGAGATATCACATATATTCTTGTTGTCCAGTTTATACTATTGTGTCTTTTCTACCACTTAAAACATTTGCTTAGCTCAAAATGTAAACTGACAATATGAGCACCCATATGTAAATTATGAACAGTTTGTCAAAATGAACACTTTGATATAATAAACAATTTGATTAGACTGTAGTTATTATATTTGTTCCAGCAAGAGACTGTTGCAGTAATTTTTGTGCATGTAGTATTGAAGAGATCCAGTCCAATCATCTCCCAACTGCTTATAAAAGTTACTTTCAGTCTGTAAAACAATTTTTTTGGCATCAAGTGATGCGGTGATCCGGCACAGTCATAACTTAGCTGATTACACACTGATGCTAAAAGAATCCAGTGAAATCATCACCTAACTGATTACACTGGTTTCTCTCAGACTCGTAAATTAAAACCAACATACTGAGTGTTTTTTTGGCATTGATAAAATTCTGCAAAGCATGGTTTAAGCAAATATTGAAACTTTGATAATTTTACATCTAAATTTGCAGTAAGTAATTGGATTTTTGGAAACGTTTACTTTTGAGCTTCAGTTTAGATCGTTTTGTGTCTGCGTGTTTCTTTATCCAGATAGATGATGTATAGAATGTAGTTGAAATATGTACATATATCTTGATGTAAAACTAACTTCAAGTACAATCAATTACTTCAGCTATAGACAGAAGTAAAGAAGAAATTGGGTTCCTTATTAACCCAGTCATTGAACTGAAATGGAACTTGCCTGTCTCTAAGTACTAGGAGTGTATTGTGGGATTTCTAGACTGGTTCTCTGTTTTAGAAGAATGTGACTGAGTAGATCTTCTGAAACAGGAAATCATTAGTCCAGCTATTGTAAACATTTTGCCAACCTATCTGCAGGATTAATAGATGTGTGAGGTCCATGTAAATGTTTAGATATATTCGAATGCAATGGTAACTTAGTACAGTCAACTCTCATTACAACATTCATTATAATGGAATATTAAAATTTTGGAAGAATCTTTATGAGAACATACTTGTTCCTTGGCAGATTATCAGCTTTATAACACAGTATTTAGCTGTCAAGTCATACAGCAATATTTTTATAGAAAATTTGCATATTTCTTGTATATAAAGTTCTCTACAACTGCATTGCCATTCCTTATACTTGTATCTGGACTAGAAATATATCAGAAAATAGTATTACAAAGTTTTTCTTCAAAAGTTGATTGTTTTTTTAATGTTGGAAAACATATATGGGATAAAAATTGTGATTATTTTAGATATAAATATATATTTATATTACTGGCACATTGTTCTACTATATTTATGCTGATTTTTACAGTGATAAGACAAAACAGGTCAATTGTCTAAATTAAAGGACGACTTTTGTAGTGACAAATTCATTACAATGCCAAAATGGCTGGAAACAAACATCTTCATTGTAAGAGTTGATTGTATATAATCATTATGTTCTTCCTACTTTAGACAAAAGAAAAGAGGAAACTGTGTATGAAAAAGATGTAGTCAAAGAGCAAGGGACATATAGTGGAGGAAAGTCTGCAGTGCCACCAGTCAAATATACAAAACCATCACCTTTAGCTGATGATGTTCTTGTGGTGGGAATAACATCAGATGACAAAGAAAACATATCAAAGGTCAAAGCCAAGATGATAAAAAGTATAGATGGAGAGTACAAAAAGGAAAAATTCACACTCAAAATCAACCTGACGGCTGAATTGGTAATGCAAATCTTGATTTACAGCCTGTTCTGCATATGAATTATCTTGAAATATACTACTGGTTTAGTGATTGAACAACTATTACAACTTATATAGTTTCCCATTGTTAGAACACTGTTTATAGGGACTGGAAAAGCAATCTGTATAGTAAGGTCACATTATACTGTGATATGTTCTAATAAGGCTGTGCCATATTTTAATAACGAATTAAAGCACAGAAATTGAGTATGTGATGATGTCATGTTATAATCAATTTTTATTCAAGAAGGCCTGAAATAAAGTGTACAATATAAAGGCGAAATAATAAAGCAGAATTTATACAATTTAAAGATATCAGTGTTAGACATTATTTGAATGAAACAGAATTTACCCAATTTAAAGATATCAGTGACTAAACAGGCATTATTTTAGGTAGCAACAGTATTTCGAGTTGCTTTAGCAACCACTATAATTTAATGTCAACAACGTTATCCACTAATTGGTCTTTGTGATATAGGAGACTGGATAACTTGTTGGAAACTAACGATATTTGATGGATAAACCTTGCATGAAATCACTATTCTACAGCATATATATATATATATATATATAGAGAGAGAGAGAGAGAGAGAGAGAGAGAGAGAGAGGTTTCTCCTCAGATGTACTACCTGATCATAATGTGTTAGGAGAACATCCACTTCCTTGTAAATCTGACACTTCCAGGAAAATAAAATATTAAACTACATATTTTGCTTGTTTTAGCAAATAAAGTGCTAAAACATTTTATTTTTACCAAGACTAGCATTTTCTTTCATTGGTAATAGGGGCTTCTTACCAAATTCACTGGTTCACCAGTAACTACTTTTGCTTGTACATGTTCAGCATGATTTAGGAATCTCAAAAGTTCCTATCATGTTTTACGTTTTCACAAATTTGAACAATCCTTTGCAGTTTCTCATCAGAGGGAAGTATATTCCATATATTGTCTTGTTGAATTTCACACTGTTCTTACAGTAGATTATGTTACGTCTCAGTTGTCTGTTATTACATGATAAACTAACCAGTGCCATTTTAATTCACTACTAAGCACTTACAATACATCCCAGTACTCCATCTTATGACATTCTGTTAAAATTAATTGGTTAGTTTTTTTATTCTCTGTAATAAAATAATTATTTAATTTTCTCCTCCATTATTCCATCGCTTTGCATCTGCTTAACTGTAAGCCTAATGTGATGTTAATGTATTTTGCCTAGATTATATGCCATTGATTTGTTTTTAATTACAGAAACAATAAACAAGATTAAATTTGAATTGTAAAAAGTTAAAGAAGGCAGAAGATAATCACCCCAACTGCTTGACTCATATGGGGTGATGTTCAGACTATACTGTGAAATCTGGGTTCAATGGATGTCAGACACATGGGCCATGGTTTCTGCCAAACAGCATCCTTGAGTAGCAAGAGAGCCAGAAAGCAGTCTTCACAATATGTGGAAGTTTTAGCCTTTCTGCAGTGCCACATGAATTGTGAACTTCTTAATGTCACAGTGACTTGGGGTCTGTCATTTATTTGGCATTACAATCTCCTCACCCATGACTGCAGCAGCATCATTACCAAATTTGTTACCCCTCTCATCCATGCCTTCATTAAGCAGACATTTGCAGTCTGTTATAGTGATAGATCCATCAGTTCCATACCTCAGCACCAGACATCAGCTGGTCTTGTATCTTTTCCCCCCTATCACTACACCTTCTTGAGGTATGTCCAAAGTTACTGGTTCTGGGTATGGTGATCTACCCTTTCTTGAGGTATGTCCAAAGTTACCGGTTCAGGGTATGGTGATCTACCCTTTCTTGAGGTATGTCCAGAGTTACTGGTTCTGGGTATAGTGATCTACCCTTTCTTGAGGTATGTCCAAAGTTACTGGTTCTGGGTATGGTGATCTACCCTCTCAGTCTGCCATAGAATATTCATTCAACACAACTGGCACCTGATTTGTTGACCAAGTCTCCAACAATATCCTGTACCAGAGGAATGATGACAGTGTGAACTGGTACTGGACCATTGCATCACCAGTCCTAGATACATTGCAACCCTGAACTGTTAATGGCCATTTTTTCATTTTTTGGTGGGGCCCCGAGTGGCCGAGTGGTCTAAAGCGCTCTCTGTTACGGATCACTGCCATCTCACCTCTGTCTGCGTGGGTTCAAGTCTAAGATTCGGCGAATGTGGATATGTGAGAAAGCTTGCCAGTAGCTTCTCCTGGGTCGGTGGTTCTTTCCGTGGATTTCCCGGTTTCTTCCTCCACCATTAATACTGGCCGCCATGTATAGCCTATTGTGTGCTGAAAAATGGCGTTAAGCCCCACAACAACAACAACAACAATCATTTTTTGGTAACCATCTCAGACTTGTGGTGATATTAGTTTTGTTATGTATATGTAATTTAATTATTTGTGTGTTAGTTTTAAATTTCGTTTTATTTTCTTTTTGTTTCATTACATTTTATTGTAATGACAGTTATTTTTACTGGATTTGACATTTTTCCCAGTAAATTCAGTTCAGTTCTTTTAGCCTGATTAGAACGCAAAAGTATTGCTTCATTGTATTTTTAGCAGGCCTTGGTTCAAAATTTGGTAAACAATGAGTGAAAATCATTGGTCGTAATCAAGGTCATACTTTGCCTACGTGTTACTCTGAATAAACAACGTTTTATTTTTAAATTCATTTCCAGTGCGGGAATGATTGATTCTTAGCTAAGGCTATAGTAGCCTACGTGATAATTGACTTGTAGTAAGTGACCATGTGACCCATCATGCGGGTCTGAAATTGCGTTTTTAGTTGGTGTTTAATTCTCAGTCTCAGTGTTTCTGAGTCAGTTGTAAATTATACCTTCAGGCCGAAAGGTATTCCTATTGTTGCCATTTGAATTGAGTTTTTTATTTAAAATAATTTATTCACCCTGGAAAATACTCTTCTTCATTGAAATTCTTGGACAAAGACATTTACTAAAAATTATTCGGAATTCTAAAGTCGGAATTATATTCTTGGTGCCTCAACAAGGAACTGTTGACACATCAGCCCAAAACAGGTTATAGAGGATGTCATCACCTTCCGTTTTGGAACTTCATCAAGATTTGAACTTGGATTCAATTAGAACTTTTTAGTGATAGGACTTATATTTTTAAATTCTAGGATTAGTTTTTGGATTATATTCACAAACCGTAAGTCCTTTTTCATATTTTTAACTTTTGTTTTCTAGGGAAATAAATTATTTTGTTAAATTTACAAAGCTTGTTGGCTTCACTCTTTTCTTTGTTACTTTGTATGAGCCTAGTCACGTAAGAGATTAAAAACTGAAGAGTACAATTTCCCAACATGGGTGGACTCCAGAACCCCTTTTACTGGCCCAAACTGGACCTGCTCTAACTGCCCAGTCTCAGTCATCTGAGAATACACTTTGTCACCCAGAACTTAGACTTTGAATATGCACATATACAAACTCCTTCTTTTCCCCTCAAATCAGTGTCCAGGGAAGGCTCAACTTCTGCATTCCCAAGATGACCACAAGGCAACACATAAATCTCATCATTTGAACCCCAATCTAATATTCCATGACAAGACAGAGAATTACAGGAAACAGGTTGACAAGGAGACAACCCCATCTTTCATTACAAAGAAATTATTCATCACTAAACTTTAATTTTGTGTAGAGTTTTACTGTCAGCTACTTTCAAAGAAAATGTCCTGAGGCTGAAATAATAACTCTGTAGTGCAGCATAAGTTTAATATGACCGCTGAAATCTTCACATTTAAGGTGTTGAACATATAACTATAGTATTTCATTCATTTTTTTATTTGAAACTCATAGAGATATTCATACATTAGTAAAATTGTTTTCCTATTGTAAAAATCAGATAGTTGAAATTATTTTTCTTTTATGTCAATCACTATATCATATTAATCATTGAGTTCACTATTTCTATTAATTGGTTACATTTGTAGAAAATATGCAAACATTACATGGAGGTTACAAATGACTGGATGGGAGAACAATAATGGTGCACCAATAATATTAAACTGCAAATAATATAGCCACTAATTTTCTTTCAGTGTAAGTTGGATCTTTTTTTGCATATGTTTTTAGTGTATCTGGCCATTAGGCCAAGTGACCTTATGATATGGCTCAACTATGCTACTCAAAAACCAATTAACTCTATTTTTTTTCTCTAAAATTTAGAACAGAGCATCTTGGCATGAAGGGCTTTCAGATTTGTACAACATACACCAAATCACCTAGAAATTTGACCCAACCATCATTGCTAAATATGGCTTAAGACCCAACCATCATTGCTGAATATGGTTAAAACCCAACCATCATTGCTAAATAATGGTTAAAACCCAACCATCATTGCTAAATATGGTTAAAACTCTTTTTCGGTGGTTTTTCTTTTAGGAACCACTCAACACAATTTGATCAGATTTGACAGAAAGCACTTTTGGAATGAAGACCTTTCAAGTTTGCATAAATGATGCTTGTCTACTTTCAGATAGGCTTGCTGTTAATACAAATATAAAAGCCTTTAAAAGACTTCTCCAAAACTGCCAAATAGAATTTGACCAAACTATACAAATATTATGCCTTGAAGACCAAACTTTGCAAATATCCTGCCTTGAAGACCAAACTATACAAATATCCTGCCTTGAAGACCAAACAGTGCAAATATCCTGCCTTGAAGACCAAACTATGCAAATATCCTGCCTTGAAGACCAAACTATACAAATATCCTGCCTTGAAGACCAAACTTTGCAAATATCCTGCCTTGAAGACCAAACTATACAAATATCCTGCCTTGAAGACCAAACAGTGCAAATATCCTGCCTTGAAGACCAAACTATGCAAATATCCTGCCTTGAAGACCAAACTATACAAATATCATGCCTTGAAGACCAAACGATGCAACTGTCCTGCCTTGAAGACCAAACTATGCAAATATCCTGCCTTGAAGACCAAACTATGCAAATATCCTGCCTTGAAGACCAAACTATGCAAATATCCTGCCTTGAAGACCTTTCAGTTTTGTACAAAAGATGCAAATCTGCCATCAAATATATCTTTCATTACTAAAATTAGAAATTCATTTACACAATTGTTTTTTCATGAACCATCAACATAATTTTTTGCCAAATTTGACAGAAGTCTTGCTGGCATAGACAGACTTCACATGTGTGTTACTGACTCTAATTTCTTGTCAAATATGGCCACTGTTACTAAAAAGTTAGAAAAATTTAAACAATTTCTTTTTGAAAGCCACTGAACAGAATTTGAATATGTGTAACAAATGCGTTCAGGTACAAAGACTTTTCAGTGTGTACTGAAGATGCTTTCAAATATTGCTGCCATTTCTAAAAATAGAAACAACTGTTTCTCCATAACTGCTGAATACAGTTTGAAATATCTTGCAAGCAAGTATATTTGCATGAAGACCTTTCAAACTGGTAGGGATGATAATATAAAATATATCCAGTGTTGCTAGAAATAGCAAACATTTAAATGACTCTTCAAAACTCACTCAGCTGAACATGATCAAATTTTCAAAAAAACCCCACTCTGGCATAGGGGCTTTTCAATCAGGTAAAACCGATGCTGATCCACAATAAAATACTGTTACTATTACAAAACTAGACAAATCAATAAATGACCATTTTAAAAAAACCCAATATAATCTGCCCGAATTTGACAGAATTCAGAGAGGTCTTTAAGTTTTATGCAAACAGTGCCATCTGCCAAGAAATATGGCCACTGTTGCTAAATACAAGAAAGCATTTCAGTGACTTCTGAAATACTTCTTGACTAAATTGGATGAAACCTTACTGAAAACATCCAAGCAAAAAGGGTTTTCAAATTTATGCAAATGACAACAATCTATGACTAAAAGTGGGAAAAAATAACTATATCAGAAAACATACTGATTAAGAAAATTTTATTAAATTTGACATAAAGTGTCCTATCTTAGGGACTTTTCAGTCTTGGATAAATTATGTGAATTTGTCATCAAATATGGATGATGATAGAAAAGGCAGATAAATGTTGAAACAATTGTTTTTATAACATTCAATCAATTGCATTGGAGAAATTTTAACTTAAAAAGCATCCTCTGACCCAGGTTTCTTGGTCCACTGCTAAGTAAATAGTTTTAATACCTTTGCTGATCAACAGCAGTGTTTTCAAACTGTTTCTACCTCACAAGTGCAGAATATGTACAATTTCCATGCAGAGAGTGATTTTGAGAATATTCAGTAACTAACTGCAAAAGATATGAATATCTGTGGGAAGGCAGTAGAGATTATTAACAAAATAGATGCACTGACATTCTAATGACAACATCCAAAGCTAAGAGACACCAAGGTCATGCCTTAACACCATCTGAGAGGACTCTATGGTCAGATTAGACCTCCAAAATATGTGCCATCTTTTTCTACTCACAGGGCTTCGTGGAAATTCCCAAGGCTTGCTCCCAGGTACTGCCATCAGGATTATTTCCACATCCTTGAGATCAAACTGTCTTGATAAAATCCTCAGAAAGCTGAAATTGAGCAACTTTTACCATATCACAGGTTTTCATTTATCCAGATATCTACTTCACAAGCTTTTTTAGTAGGGCTCACCTCATGATTGTGCATCAACTATTACCCTTATGATGCCTTTGATCTTGGAGAGTCAGATATTGGTGGCCTGGTAACCTCTCATTGCAGGTACAGAGCTTCTCTCCTTGGGTCACCTGCATATGAAACCCCTGTTGATAATTCTTCTATTTTAATGGTGGCCAAAGTTTTTCCAGCTAGACCAAATGAAGGCTTTGGATTACATGAAGCTTCCTTCAGGAATTTGGATGACCTCACAAAGCTTATGACAATCATTCTGTTCCAGCATCAGCCACTGGAAATCTTGTTTCATAGAGACACCAGCACAACTGGCTAGGATGCCCATCTTCTGCCTATCTTCAAAGGCAGTGAAGTTTGGGCCCTTTTGAAGTTATCTATGCACAACATCCTAATTAAAAAATGCACCACAGTGAGTACCTTTTTGATAGTTGCAGAATACATAATCTGGATGAGGGTTTACAGATTCTACATACTGTATCTTCTGTCATCAGTTACCTCCAAAAGCAAGGGAGAACTATGTCTTCAGATTA
This sequence comes from Megalonaias nervosa, assembly GCA_016617855.1. Taxonomy (NCBI): domain Eukaryota; kingdom Metazoa; phylum Mollusca; class Bivalvia; order Unionida; family Unionidae; genus Megalonaias; species Megalonaias nervosa. The sequence continues at coordinate 106,441 of JAECUM010001020.1, read as the reverse complement.
CTGGCTTTCATTTGAGATTTTCCCAAGTAGCGTCGTTGTCTACAAATGAATCCAATTTTAGGTCCTCTATATGCCATACAGGCTAAAGATGATCAAAGCAGACTTTCTGTTCTGACAGATTCAAAATGATTCACACAGGTGGTCCATTCGTACCCCAAGTTTTCAGTTGAATCTTCACCTGTTGGGGATGACCCATAGTAGACATCTTTCTGACAAAGTGGAACACCAAAACCTCGTCACCCAATGATATTTCACTGAATTGGAATAGTCTTGTTGTGTATGCCCTTCCTCTGAACATAGCATTGGAGATTCCCAAGAAAGCCCTGCTATATTAATGCCATATTCATGCCTGCTGAAACAACCATGCACACAGATTTTTTTTATCAAACTCAGAAATACTGAAACTGCATGCCTGGCTCATATCAAACACATCATCAGAAAGAAACACTTCTTAGAACAAGTGGTGGACAGAACTGCATAAGTAAGAAGGGAGATTTGGAGTCTTCTCTCAGTGGTCTAATTTCCTCCTTTGGTTTTTTGTGGAGAGGTTAGCCCAGATTGCAATTAAGAGCTACAGTTCCACTTTCTGACACATTTTACCATGATGGAAAGGAAGGCATATACCAGAACAAATTCCTCTCCAACTTTCTAGTCAATTTCAATTTGTCTACACCAAAACACCCTTCAAACCAGTCAAAAGGTTTGCTTATTCATGCTTGATTTAAGACCTACTTTTGGCTGACGGTTTGGATTATCTCCTAAGCTAAGAACAGGCTCCTTGTCATGGTAAATCAGTCTTAAATTTTGAAGCCATTGACTTGAAACCATTCTTCATAAGGGCATGCTTAGGACATTGTGGTATCTAAAATGTACTGTACCAGTCAAAGAGAGATAACTCTGGTGGTCTTATCACCATTACAAGCAAGGGACATTATTTCCACTCAGGCTTTTTTTTGTCCTGGGTCAGTTCAGTTATCTGCAGAACAGAAAAGAAATTAATCCAAACAACACGAACTTCTTATATGTTCATGTGTTTAGGGCTTAGTTTGACATGGTATGTTGTACTTTCTCAGTTACTCTTTGTCACAAGCCCTACTATTCCATTATGGGCACCGACTTTTATATTTACCATTGAAGTCCACATTTAGCTGATAATGGTTGAAAACAGTATCTAACTATCTGTCTACTTACCTATCTATGATCTATCTAGCTGTCTATCTACCTAGTCTTATCTAATCTCAATCAGTCCAATATTCACAAAATGATAAATATGTAGCACAGTCAGAATAGAAATATCCTAGTTGCACTGTTTCTTGCACTTTGTTGGGACTCTCAGTCCTTTGCATATAAGTTCCCTACACCAATATTTTACTTTCTTTTAGGAAAAGAAGATTAAAGAGTTTGCAGAAGAAGAATGTGTTGCAGTAATGACAGACTCTGTTAAAAATGAGGTGGAGATTCATGGGTTTCATGATTACGTTGATAAAACTAAAATAAAGATAGATCGACTGGCCGCTGAGCAGGAGATGAAGGAACAGACTGCTAAGGCTCATTCCATGCTGGCCAACATTATTAATTGGGAGGAAGGTGATGTTGCATATATATTATAGTTTTATTGCCAGTGATATTGAGATATGGGGTAGAGATGGTAGTAATGATGATGATAATGATGGTGGGTGGAGATGAAAATTGTGGATTTGTGATGGTAGTAGTAGTAGTAGACTTTTTTTGATGATTATAGTGTTTCAAGAGGTCATAGTGAAGATAATATGGTGGTGATGATATGTTGATTTTAGTATCAGACAAAAAAAAGATAATATTATTGATGGAAATATAAAAAAGTGAGTTATACCTTTTTGCCATGATAAAGCAAGAAGAACAAGAACAATTACAGCTTCTTCTGTGATAATAATTTATTCAGCAGTGCTTCACTTCTCTGTCAAATACATTTTCTAATCACATTAACATTGAGGAATAAATTCTGCTTCCTCCCAAATCCAGAAATTTTGGAAAATGAAAATTAGTCTTTCCCATCTATATAACATGTAGGTGAAGGGGAAAAATTTTTTACTCATTACCTCACCTTGTAATTACTAGGTGTCTACCCATTGGCTATATCATAAATTACTAATTTAAGTTTTTCTAAGCTTTGGACTTTGGTATTCTAACCTTTTGTTCCAACACAGTGTCATCAGTATTATTTGTTGTTTGTTATTTGTACACACTTCTCAAATTATTTGCTAATTTAATAACAAATCTTGAATATTTGTACAGCTCAATACTTTCTGGTTGTTCCAAAAATTTTGAATTGTTCTCGACTTTGAATAATGGCAACAAAGTGCACAAAGTGCAAGAGGTTTAAGAATGGTGAAGACATACATGAGATCTCTCCGGTATGCATGTGCTGGATTTAGGCAACTCCAAAGCTTGTTTCTCTGAAAGCCAGCTACCATTGTCTTTCTCATCATGCTCACTGCCTCAAATGTTCATGTCAGTGTTTTTTCACCTTAGCAGTGGGTTTTCAGGTGCAACATCAACAGCAATGTCCTACTGAGTGTCTCAATGCCACAACTGACTAACATTTGTCTCTGACATTTTGAAGAGAAACAATTAGCTCTGATTACGATGAAAGGCTACCACTCAATGATTTCCAACACATTGACACATCATGATAAATAGGATGTTTGGCATAATAAGAATCTGACAGTAGATATAAAATAGAGTTTTAGGACCAATCACCAACAACCCCAAAACACCACATCTTGGAAGATGGCCCCAAACCTATATTTTATAGTGTTGTTCTGTGCCAGTCAGTCCTTGGAGTGTTTTTTTATTTAAAGAAATGTGGGCAGAGGTGTATAATACTTTGAACAGATATGGTGTTTCAGTGTGAAATCAAGTTTGCATTGTTGAAGCTAGGGAGTAAAGAGGCATACCAGTAAACTCTCGTGGCTGGGGAATGTAGCATGTATATGGCAGGGCCAGACAAAGGTGTAAATTCAACCATGAGTAGCCAAGGGATCTAAAGGGCTCCTCTTTACCAAATCAATCACCTCTGTTCATGTAGGGTTGAGTTTCAGACATGGCCTATATAGGTATGTAAGAAAGCTTGCCAGTAGCTTCCCATGGGTCAGTGGTTCTTCCTGGGGTTTTTCTGGATTCATCTTTCACCAGTTATACTGGCTGCCATGTATAAGCCTATCATGTGCTGAAAAATGTTGTTAAGCTAACAACAACAACAACAACAATCCATGCTGCAGGTGCATAGTTGTAACAATGACCAAGTTGAGGGCAGCATGAGAAGAAAGAAGACAAAAGAGCAAGAAGATATTTTAATAAAGTTATTTGTGAGCTTCAGGCAAGACAAAAATCAAATTAGAGAATTTGCATAATATGTATACAGTAATGCAGGATGTTTGGACCAGTTTCTGCTAGTGTTTATGGAAACAGTTGTTATGGAAGCTTTTGTGATGGTATTTGTGCAGCACTGCATGAATTCTAAAAAGAAATAGAAGCAATTGAGAAAATGCTTGCCCTGAGCAGAGTGTGCTGAAAAAATGCATGAAATGGGGGAAAAACAACAGCATTTTGTAGCTTAGTGAAAAAAGCCATATGTGAAAGGGAATAAAAGAAATGTTTTTGCACTTTATGTTTTTGTGAAGGTGGTGCAGAGGCATTCCTATTGTCTATCTAAACCACATCATAGTCTGCTGGTGGAATGCCAGACATGACAGAGAGCTGATGTCCTAGGGTTCTCCTGTTTTGGTCATTCTGACTGATGCCATGGAGATTAGTTGAATCCACAGCCCTGGCAAACATCTTAATGAGCTCCTTCCTGTATGAAAACTTGTGCCCTGACTATAACCAGATTCCATGTGGAAATTTAAAGCAGATTTCACCTAAAGCCTAGATTCCCCTTATTATCACTTTAGGCAGATTCAGGGTCAAATTTGGCCTGAAATATGCTAATTAATCTACCTATTACTAGGCAGAGTTTGTTTATTAGCCTAATTATATTAGATTCCACATATTATCGTTTTTAGGTGGATTCAGGGCGGAACATAGCTCAAAATATGCAATTAATCCATCTGTTACCTGGCGGATTGTGTTTATTCTGGCTAATTAGGTGGAAATACCAGCAGTAATGAAAATGTCAAAATGTTAGTCCACCTTGCAGAAATTCCACCATATGTAAGAAATAATTGAGATATACAATTCTGAAATTTATTATCTGCATCAAATTATCTCATTTCATGAAGTGCAATAAACTCAGAAACTTGAAAATCTTTAAAGTTTATAGCTTTTGAGCCTTTGCTTGTCATACTGAGGAACTTGTTTCTATCACAGGAGTGCTAGAGACAGAGTAAAACTTAGGACAGCTCCAGCACATGCTGAAAATAATAAACAATGTATCACTTCAATAGATTATTTGTTTACTATTCCCAAAGAATTTAGAAAATAGTAGAACCACAATAGCTTTTCATTGACATTTCAAAAGGTTTCAAATGAAATAATGGATACAAATCATACAGCACTTTCTTAACCACTGTGATATTTCAATATCAATGAAATAAAATTATACAACTGTTGTATGATGTTCATGAGATATGGGAGTAATTTGTGTACTGTAGACTGGACTTTTGAATGTACAAACTGTGATGCTTTTGAGATCACTTGAATGAGCCCTCAATCCATAAGCAGCCATGACAAACATTTATCGTGATATAATTGCGCTGGTTTTATTCAGAATTCTAACGCAAGTAGAATTTTTTAAACAATAATATCACTCACAACATTGAAGGACGATTCTACTTGTGCCTTTGTGGGCCATGAAAACAACTTTGCGAAGATGTGACCATCTTTGATAGACATGAAACAGTATCACCACTTCCTCACCAGTGATCTATATGTTGTCGCTCCTTACATTCTGGAATTGAATCAATTTAGAATTATATAACTTCCAAATCATTTTTGTGACCTGTTCCAGTTCCATCACATTTAACATGTGAGGTGATACTGACAAGATGGTAATAGTAGTAGTTCAAATCTTTATGGCAAAAATCACAAAATGCTAGTCCTTACCATCAGTTTTCTTACAAAGTGACCAATTACATTCACATCAACATTTCGTCATACCATTCTCTAACCTTTTTATTAGTCAATAACATTTTTATTATATACATAAAAACAATCATATTAATCCATCTGTTCTATTAAAAGAATATATATAATTGAGACAAAATCACTTTGTTTTATTTCATATTTTACATGTACTTCAATTTATGAATGAAACTTAAGCACCACTTGTTAATATACACTATTTTACTACTATGAAACATGTCAGCTGTGAACTTAAAACTTAGCTTGCTAAAGAGAATGGAATGTTATGTAGCCAAGGAAAAACAATGAAATATTGATATGAGAAACAACTGATGAAATGTTTGTGTCCTGTGATCTGCATGATTTTATTTGGTGGCAATCTGGCTTTTGAAAGTGTGGTAACTGTTCCCTTGAGAGCCTCCTTATTCACTGCAGACCCATTGGTCCCGAAGTTTTGGTTTCTCACAGCAAGTAAGTCAATACCGTCCTCGGAGCCATCGCCACCATTGATAGCTGCATACGGGTTACATGAAACCCCACAGAGTCATATGACTCTCAATCCAAAACTGCTAAAAATATAAAGACTTAGCAGTGTAGTACATGAGATATTGTTAAGTACAAATTAAATGATATATTCGTTATACATAAATTGGCTTCATTACACATTAAATGATTTTATCACAACTACTGTATGAGATTATTACTATAGTAACCACCTTCATACATGAATCAGTGTCTGACAAGAATAATTTCATTGAATTAAAAGAATTCAAACATTACTCATCCCTTAATGCATGCAGCATATACTTGAATTCATCTTGTCTGTCCAGTTATACAAATAGCTAACTTGAAACAGACTATACTCTATATTATAGCATGGCATTATGTGATGTAGGTCTGGCTTCTTGTAAAAATTTAGAATAAATTCTGAAATATCCAGTATATAAAAAAATTTTGTCTCATAAAATGAATAGCAAGAAAGAAATTAATTTTGCATTTCACATATCTCTATAGATAAAGATTGCTCCCATAAAGTGGACAGCCTTTTGACACAATTCATCATATTGTGATAATACAAACTTTGCTTTATAAGTACCCTGGTTATGGTGAAATCCACGGATAGAGAATTTGAGGTAATTGGTTTTTCACTGCAAGCATTTTGCTTGTGAATTTTGGCAGTCTCCTAGATCATGATGCTCACCTGTCAAGTTACTGCTTGTAGCCTGCAGTCATTTCAGGAGTGGTTGCTTGCAATACTTTTTTGAGCATATGTATGTTGTAATACCCATCTGGAATCATGGTCATATCCATCAGAAATGTCATTTCCACCATTGGGCTCTGGTATTTGCTTAATGAAGGAGTAACAACATCAGATTTGTTGTTACCAAGCTCAGCCAAAATGTTGAAACAGCCTGGTATGTGTGAACTCTCCCAGAGCTCTACACACGGTAGGCACCTAACATTGGCAAGGTGATGTAATGAATACATTCTTTTTCCTTTGACTGTCTGGTATATTGATGATAAGACAGAAATGTCATCTGGATTTGGGAGGTTGTGAAGTTTATTTCCAAAGTTTAACGTGATTGGGCAAATTTTCTTTTAGTACCATAATTTACTACAAATTTATTTTCCAGCATGACCACTGCTGTGACTAATATTATCACCATCAGTATCAACAGCCATCAGCAGCAAGGACTACAATGTTTAAACATTCACTTATATCTCTAGCTTCTACAAGGAAAATACTTTTCATACATTTTGAGGATATGTATCCATCTGTTTGTCTGCCTGTCTGTAATCATCTCCTTCACTACTGGGAGGAAATTCACAAATTTGGTAGATAAGTTTCTCCTTTGGTAACCATGAATATAGAAGAGGGGTACAATGTTTTTCTTCTCAGTTAAGGTCCCTGTGAGAGCATCAACAGTCGGACATTAAAATATTTCAATTGCAGTTAGATTTATGAAAGTTTGACCAAAATATGTGCATGCAATCATACCAGGAGGGTACTTAATGTCTGTAATATATTTGGGGTTTTGAGTTCTGCAGTACAGTAAGAGACAGGGGATGAATTGGTTTGGTTTGGTGTTTTATGGCACAACAACACAAACAGATTATTTAAGTGCTGAGGCAATCGGAGTAAGGTGCCTTGCCCAAGAACACACCACAGTAGTGCACCTGAACTAATCTGATTGTAGGATTTAAACCACACCTTTTCAGCTACAAGTCCAGCACACTTACCACTGAGTCTCGGCAGCTCCTGGCAGGGGATGGTGGGTGGGTGGACTTGAATAGTATGGGGATTGTGAGTCATGAAATTTGCTTTAGTTTTGCAAAGACAAAATAATGTTTGTTACATATAAATATTAAATTTTTAATTTTTTTGCTCAGTTTAATGCCAGATATAACCAGTTGTAAATCAAATGATAAATTAAGATACTATTAATCACTACAAAAAGCATATTAACACTGTCTAATACAGATATGTCAGAAATTAACAATAGCTACAAGATTCTCCTCATAGACTGCACCTACAATTTGAAATGAATCAAGACCAATGTTGAAATCATTTCATTCTACTTGTAAAGTAGTTGCTAATTTATTGTTGTGCAATAGTAATGTATGTATCAGTTTACATTTGTTGTGCAATAGTAATGTATGTATCAATTTACATTTGTTAAAATAAGTTCCTGGAGGCTGTAATTTCTGACAGGCTTGCAGGGAAATTATTTTTAAATAATCCCATGTCCATTTAATGATTTCATACACAGCTTTCATTACATTGAATTGGCTCATTCCATATGTTCTCTGTTTTCTGTTCCAGAAACAGCAACTGACATGTGGAATCCTTTCTCTTCCGAAGTAAACTTCATCCTGGAAGAACACTTTAAGAAAAATCCAAATGGACAATTTGATCATCAAGAAAATCAAGTCAAAGTTTCCTTCAACCTTGCAAACAAAACTAAATTTAACCAGACAACAAGACAGAAAACCAACATCCGTAGAAATGACAAGACTCAAGGTAATATATGTAATTTGTATGCATCAGTGAAGAACATTGTTAACAGTGGATGTTTTAGATGCATGTCTTTCTTTTTGTGTTCATTTGTTCACCTATCTATCACTTCATTTTGTGTGGAACTCATAACTCTGCAATTTGTAAAGCAAATGGTCATAAATATCATCCCATGATTCTGCTTTAATGAGTTTTGTAATAGTTATGCCTCATTTTTACAAGAAACTATGACTGGTTGAGGCATGCATATCTATTGGATACATTTTGAATGGTGGAGGCATGCATGTCTCATGGATGCATTTGGATTGGTGGAGGCATGCATGTCTCATGGATGCATTTGGATTGGTGGAGGCATGCATGTCTCATGGATTCATTTGGATTGGTGGATGCATGAATGTCTCATAGATAACATTTGGATTGGTGGATGCATGAATGTCTCATGGATGCATTTGGATTGGTGGAGGAATGCATGTCTCATTGATGAATTTGGATTGATGGAGGCTTGCATGTGTCATGGATGCATTTGGATTGATGGAGGCATGCATTTCTCATGGATTCATTTGGATTGGTGGATGCATGAATATCTCATAGATAACATTTGAATTGGTGGAGGCATGCATGTCTCATGGATGCATTTTGATTGGTGGAGGTATGCATATCTCGTGGATGCATTTTGATTGGTGGAGGCATGCATGTTTCATGGATGCATTTTGATTGGTGGAGGTATGCATGTCTCATGGATGCATTTTGATTGATGGAGGCATGCATGTCTCATGGATGCATTTTGATTGATGGAGGCATGCATGTCTCATGGATGCATTTTGATTTGTTTACAAAGTAGTTCCTAATACACTATTGGGCATACATGAGTGCAATATGAAGTGCACATGAGTTCAATATCATAAAATATTGAATGATTCTGACAATGTAAAGTTAACGGAGAAAAAAATGTGCATATAAATAATTTATTTAATGAAACCGGAAAGGTAGTATAGTCAGACATCCTGGAATTATATTTTGATTGCTTGAACAGTTCACATTTGACTTGTTATGTGCCATTTATGACATTGTTAACTGTGTAGTATAATGTATTGAAATAATAATAAAATATTGTTCTAAATAATACCATAGCAATGTAATAAAATAAATTTATCTTAGCACTCGGTAGTTGCAGCCAGAATAATGATTATTTCATGGTTTTTTGCAGGCAGTTTGTAACATTTTCACATCTAGTAAACATTGACCAAATATTTTACTAAAACATTTGGAATCAAAGTAAACAACATCTCTATTTAGCCATACCTCACAGCCTGTTACAACCCTTCCTTGATTACTCAGGCATAATGGGGTCCAGAAACATAGAGCACACTATAAGTGAGGGTACCAGTTGCCAAGGGATCTCTAAAAATGAAGAATGGGGTGCCATCCTGGCTAGACATTAAGAAGACTTGGGAGGTTGCGATATGTAGTGGTACTGTTTAATGGCTGAATGCTCCTTTTATATAATTGCATAGGGATTAATTGTCAATAAATGGTATATATTAACATTATTTTCAAGATAACTAATCTTTGAAAGATCATGAAAAATATGACTCCAAAAGATTTCAACAAACATCATATACATGTGTGCCTTGTTGTGTACCTGCAAAACATTGTGTATTATATCACTGCTTTTTGCACAACAAGACAAGATTCCTTTTTGTAATGAACTAGAGACATTTATTTCATGAAACAATCATGAGCATTGAAACTCAATTTTTTCAAATCAATTTATTAGTAAAATATTGATGATGTGATTTCATTGCAAGTAATAGTGAAACTTCTGCTCATCCTTGATCAAATCTCTGAGTGCCAATTCAGAAATTTTAAGTTCTGCTTCGAAACTCGCTTTTTCTATAATAAACCTAATCTATCAAACAAAGCTTTGCATTCACTGAGTACTCATTTCATTGGTTGCCTTGCTATCTTTGATCATGTGTGAATGACTAGGATAATTTAAGGTAGCTTAATTCTGTTATTTACACAATTGAACAGTGTTCAAGTGGTTAGTTGAACTGAGTTGACCTGACACATGACCATGATCTTATGCAGGTAGGATTTGCATGCCATTTAACTTTTTTCTTATTCAAACCCCTTTATTTGATTTGAATTAAAAAAATAATTAATATGATAATACAAACCAGGTCTGCTTTGAACTGAGTATACCAATACAAGAAATATGTCCACAACTCAGAGATTAAAACACAGTCAGCAGATGTTCTCACAGAAATGCTCACAGACAAAGCTGTGATAGTAGATTAACATCTTTTATGATTGAATACAAGAGGGCATATGACATTTATGATGATTACAATGAAACTAAATTAAAATATGAACTTTAACGCAAATTTTACTTGACCAAACTTATTTCATTGGTATTAATTTCTTAAAGTGTTACAACTAGTAGGCATTAGTGACATTTTCACTGATAAAAATGTCATCAAATATTATTATTTATAGTGTACTGAGGATTTTTTTGCAATGAAAATGTAACAGAATATAGGACTTATTATTCAAAGTTGATAGTTTCATGAAGTTGGTTCAAATTCAGGACAATAACTGCCTTGTTTGGTTATAAAACCAGATATATCCGGGTTTCACTTACCAATTTTGATCATAACTTTTTTCATGTTTAAAATGTAAATTTCAATTCTTTTGGCATTTTCAAAAATTTAAAAAAGCTAACAATGGGATCAACATCCACCCCCACATTATAAGTGGGTTCAGCTGTGAGTTATCAAGGGAATGGTGTATGTGGAAAATATCAGATGTATGCAGATATGAATCCAAAATGATTTGATTCCATCCACACTCTACAACAAGGATAATTTTGACTTAGGTCTTCTGATTATCAAGCATTCATACCATATAGAAAATGTCATTACAATAAAATATCTTTTTATGTATATTGACCTTCTCCCCCCCCCCCATTGTTGTGTATATTCAATTTGTTATTCAATTTGTATTGTTTATTAGTTTTTCTCCATGGTTCTATGTTGTGTGTGCTTGTAATTTGGACTTGACCTTGTTTAAAATCAAGTTCATTTTGTTCCTGACCAGTAAACAAATAATACATAGTTAATATTTCCCTAGGAGTGTTGTTTAAATATTAGAATCATTATCAGTAGAGGTAAACTTATTTATTTTGGTCTGGGTCTAGGACATTGGTATTCCCCATAAAAATACCTAGCCTACCTGATGTTTACCACATGCTTATTTAAAGTTTAGTAACAGATTTTATTTTGTAAACAACTTGGAATCTTATAGAATGGAAAATTCCATTATGTCATAGTATTTCCAGAAAATGCTATTTGTGATCTGGGTCAGGTAGAGGGGTTTATAATCTTGTTAACTTTGAGAAATTACTTATTCCAACAATAACATCTGAAGCAGAAATTGGTCTTATCATTGTTGTCAGTATTTCATTTTAATGGAATTTATTTATTCAAATTATATATACACTGGAATTACAAAGTGTTCATTTATAATATTCTTGAACAGAAACATTAATTTGGAATTATAGTGAATTCAAATAAGCACATCTTGGACTATATTATTGTGATTACTTTGTAAGTTTGTTAGTACATCATCACACTTCAGACTACTAATACATTAGTACATTCAAGACTAAAGGCACAACAATGCCTTCAGCACTAGATCTTAGTTTGAACACCACTGGAATTTAATTAGAACTTTATTCATTAGGACTGGTGATAGAACTTTTTGGACTATTTTGGATTTAATTTGCAATACTTTAAGTTCTTTTTAAATTTTCACTTTGTGTTCTAGGGAAATAAATCATTTGTTGAATTTTAAAATATTTGTTTGATTTTGCTCTTTTCTATTACTTAGATTAAGACCATAGAGTTATAATACAAGGATTTAAGGAGATGGGAACAATAATTATACTCTGCTCACTAATGATTACCAGATTATCTATTCATTTCCATGTTTGGCGAATTTCCACATAGCACTTATGGCAACTTTATTATTTTTCTTATTACTTTAACAGGTGTAGAGCTTCCAAAAACGTGGGACATAAAAAAGACAAATGAGGAATTTAAAGTGGTGCAACTTTCACCAAATACTACCGAATACACGGATGTGAAGGCAATATTTGTTAAAGGTGGATGCCCATTTACCAATATAATACAGGTGAGAAAGCTCTGGACATAAGTTATAATTAATATGACTTTTTTAATATCATGAATTTTGTGGGTATTGGATTTCAGTTTGGTTAAAAAATGATTATCATGGGCACTTAACTTAATTGTTTTGTCCATTTTAAAAAAATTCGAGCAACAATCTATTTATCACTATGAAAGATAATACCAACATTCGCTGCCATGTATTTTTGAGTGTGCAGGCTTAATCTATACTGCGGTAATGAGATTGATTTGGTAAGTTATTTATTGGTAACACATAGCATAAATGTGGTGATTTAAATTGAAGATGCTGCCATTCTTTTGTATGTATGTACATGCAAACAAGATTGATAGAACTTCTTGAATTAAGACTGCAATTAGGTTTTTAGTGTTCTTAAAGAGTGATACCTATACAGTGACATATAAATCCAGCAACCACACCATATATCATTTCCATTTATCAGCATTAGGATGTTATGATATTAAACTTGTATGTCGTTATGTATCTTATTATTGTAATGTCATTAAACCAGTATCTTATTATTGTAATGTCATTAAACCAGTATCTTGTTATTGTAATGTCATTAAACCAGTATCTTGTTATTGTAATGTCATTAAACCAGTATCTTATTATTGTAATGTCATTAAACCAGTATCTTATTATTGTAATGTCATTAAACCAGTATCTTGTTATTGTAATGTCATTAAACCAGTATCTTGTTATTGTAATGTCATTAAACCAGTATCTTGTTATTGTAATGTCATTAAACCAGTATCTTATTATTGTAATGTCATTAAACCAGTATCTTATTATTGTAATGTCATTAAACCAGTATCTTATTATTTTTTCATGTCATTAAACTAGTATATCATTATGTCACATAATTAAATTTGTATCTCATACTGTTATAATAAAGTCACAAAGAAGTATCTTTGAGTAAAAGAAAGTCATTACATTTATTTGATGAACAGAACTGCAAACTGTGTTTATATTGAATTCATGACAAGAGTCGAATAATGAATGTTTAATATGCCTTTTGCTTCATAGCTCCCAGTGTATTATGTTACATATTTATGTCATGAAACTAATTTCATACACAAGAATATTTCTGTCATCTCCCCCTAGTTTGTAAAATCACAAATATTAAATACAGTCTAACTTGTTATAGTGGCCACTCTTTACAGCATCCACCTTTATAATCTGTACAGTCAGAGATTCCATTAACCTGTATGCTGGTTTTTACTGGTAAAATTCGTCCTTGTACCAGAAAAAAATGAGACTGTTGGTATTCATGTACCAACAAACTGTAAAATGTGTTTTAAGTCTTGAAAGTTAACTGTCTCATCATCAAAGTCTGTCAGAAGCCGAGCCATTCTTTTCATACAGTTGTAGTCTCATATCCCTGCCAACTTTGGTCAGTAATTGACAACACAAATCCAGAAGGAGAGTCAGCCTATTTCTTTAATGGGTTCAGGTGGTGTTATGGTATATACATATGGTTTAATTCTGGCTCCCCAGTATGTTACAGTTAGGGCTGGAGTTTCCCCAGTTATCAAATTACTGAAACATAGTATTGGATTGGTGCTGCATCTAAACAAGTGAAGCAGCCTAGAAGTCAGTTTCATTGTGTGTAGTTGCTGTCAAAACAAAGCCTGAAGCCAAAATAATAATAAGCCGAGTCTCCTTTGAGTGCTGTTGTGTGTTACTAATTGCTTCTGCACAAAGCAATAAAAATTAAAGCTCTCCTATTTCTGCTTCACAGATGTTGATCTAAGCTTCTATTTCTTTTTGTTCAGAACAAATTAATAGCCACATGTTTGGTTGCCTAGGGGCCAACTTGGTTTGGATTTTGCTGCTTTCTCTTTTTGGATGACCATAAATGTTGTGATATTATCAGCCATGCTGAAGTTGAAGGCTTTCACTTGAACCAAGCCAATAAAATTAAACATTTTATGCAATACATGCAAACACCTTAACTGTTGACTTTGTAAGTGAACTCTGAACCAAAGTTGTTAATTGTGTGTCGATTAAGTTGATGACTGACAGTGACGATAGTGGAATGAGATTACGTAGTCCGCAAGCTCCTCCAACCCTTCCCACCCCATTTTAGATATTTTGACATTTATCTGTAAGTCTGGGTTCATTAGCATTTGTGCCAGTAAAATTTGGCCTTGTACTGACCTTTCCCTTCCTTGTTGGTACGAAGTACTGGTAGTTGCACATCCCTAGCGGAATCTCTGTCAGTACAGTAAAGACTGTTGATTACATTCTTGGATACAGCATTTTCACACTTAGAATATTTGACTTTAATTTCCCCAGCCAAATTCCCAATTATTATTATGTATTTCAAAGGCTTTACAATATACCTCTTTTGTTACAATGTTTATTTCATTATTGTTTTGTATATGTGAGATTTGCCTGAGAAAAACTAGCTCAGTTATAATGTTTTTATCACCTGATGCACCAAAGCTGGTAAGGCATTACAACAAAAACATTGCATAACAAAAACATTATAATCATGCATCACTCATAATCATTAAACAACAAAGGTGCAACAAAGATGCCAGGTAACAAAGGCATGATTATCACCAGTCAAAAATTCAAGGTCATTGTGATTGACAGAAGAATTCTTTTGCATCAAAACTTTTATTTTACGCTTTGTACCTCAGCCTATATTAGTGGAGGAATTGTACTTATTTTGATGTTTAATGATACAGTCAGGGTCATTGTAACTCAAAGAAAAATGGGTTTTGCATAATATACTTTCATTCTAGGGTAGTTTGTTTGACCAAACTCAGTGGATGGCTTTTCAGTTAGGGTAAGGAAAGAAACTTATAGATTTTGAGGCGTAAAGGTCATGGTATGTGATAAGAAAATAATTGTTTCTGCAGAGTAAGTTTAATTCTAGACTCTATACTTTGACCTAAGGTCAGTCATTGAGACTTGTTGCCATTCATACTGTTCTTATATGTACCACAATCATTTTAGTATTTCTTAGGAGATCATTGCTTGATGATGTTGGTGGCAGTCCTCATCATTGTTGATCTTAATGTTTTAGGAGATGTACTGTTATTGGATCCAGGTTTCCTCTGGAGTCAGCCTGAATTTCCCTCAGAATGGAAAATGTCCATCTTAGTGTCTGCATTAGAATGTTGCAATGTTGGTACAACTGTACTGATTCCACCAAGAAGTTTAATTGTTTCCTGCCTGTGGGTAGATTCATAAATTCAGATTGCTGACTGCCAGCCAGAACTGCTCAAAATTGTTGCTATCTGGGTCTAATGTTACTTTAATATCAGTAAGCTTCTTCATATATAGCACAAATGGAAACATTATATCATCACATCCCTTGCAACCTTAAGACTAATTTGCAGACAGTTTTGTTGTCATTATTATCACCACTGTCAACACTCTTTAATAATGATTATCAAATCCAAGAAATGATTATAACTTACTAGTATTATTGACATAGACAAAGACCCCCAATTCATCCCAGGCATTATTGATTACAATCACAGTTAGTGACACATAGCTTAACCTGGTTTACATTCATGTTTGCAGTTTGTACAGTTTTTGTCATTGTGATGTGGTCATTTCATTGTATTGTCAAATGCATATTTTTCCTTTAAATCTTGCTTGCTGATCACATTCTGCATATGGTTGCTTACTTAAGTGAGTTTGTTTTTATACAATTAAGGTTATAATTGCTTATGAACAATAACAGAGAGACTGTGTGAGTAGTTTTTGTCTATTTACATGAGAGCTGGTGGGTGATTTATGGATCAGGGAACATTATATTTGTCTAGATCTGAGGAATGATATACCAGACATGGTAGATTATGTTTGCCTATAAAGTTGGCAAATAGTGTTTTAGTACACGTAACTTGATGCAGATTCTGTGAACATGGATTTCAATGCTATTTGTTGTGACTGTTAATATGCTTTATGAGATGGTGTTACTGCATGATGTGTGATATCATTCTTGCCACTGTAACATCCTTTGAAACAGTTTTACAGGAAGAGCAGATTCATGTCCCTTTGAAGTTGATTACAGTCACTTCCTGTTTCCATCCATCACTTAACTTTGTGTGATATTTCAGTGCTTGGATTTTAGTGTTTTAGCATTTGCATGCTTAGACATCTTGGCAGACTTTAAACATCGAAGTCAAACCAACCCATTTTTATGCCACTTGAGCTCTTGAGCAATGCAGCCCTAATCATTTAACATCTTGAATCGTGTCCAAATTACTTCTGGTCATTCATAGTATTTGACCACCTAAACACCAAAGCAGAACATAAATTATTGAGAGAATCAAAGCAATGTTTATGTTTTTTTATGCTGGCTGGGCTCTTTCATGACACAACCATAATCATTTAACATCATTAATCCTTTTGGAGTTACTTCTGCTCATGTATAGTATAATACACCTCAACAAACTTGAAACAATGATGCTAACCATCTATGATGTATGATTAAGTATGGAATCATACCAAACATAGTTTAAGACTCATACCGTTTTCCAACATGATGTAATGTAGTTGTGGCCTTCTCTGACATTGTTTATTTGCTTTGAAGGGCTTAATGGATTAAAGCCAAATTGTTTATGAGGCTTCATATTAAGAAAACTGACATCAAGTTTGATTTCAGCATTTTGTTACCAAATTGTGCAATGTTATGGTCCCTGTTTTTTTACTTAAAGCTTTTGCTCTTCAAATGCATCATATTAATTGGGATATGTTTCATAATGACTTATTTCTTGTTCATACACTATGTTGCAGCATACTTAACTATAAAAAATGTTTCATGAATTCAGTTTCCTCATGAAAATTCCTCAGTTTTTATGACTATTTGATAGTTAAGAACAGGTTTTCTTTTCAACAGATTATTCGTGTGGAAAACCGAACACTGTATCTTCAGTACCATTTAAAAAAGCTGGAGCTGGAAAGTAGGAATTCCAACAATTTCAGAATGAGCTCATCCTTTTCCATGGCACTTCCAGTGATACAGTTCTCAAAGTAAACCAAGGAGGATATGACCGTAATTACTGTGGGAAACATGGTGTGTATTTGGATCTCCTTGTATGCATTATCTTCCTTTTCTTTATAATTATTGAGACTATTATCATAGCTTTAAAGCCTAATCTTGACCTTGCATGTTTTCTATTGTATTAGTCTAGGTTTTCAGGCATCCAGGTTTTCCTTCCAAATATTTTTTTGAAACATGATGACTATTAGCCTTAAATTCTAGTTATAATCCAGATTTTTAAGCACAATTAAGTACATCAGTTAGCATTTGCATAAAGTTTTTTTTTAAAGTGATAAATTTCTTAATTGTTTTATTGCCTTTACATGTAAGCACATATATATATATATATATCTATATATATATATATATATATATATATATATATATATATATATACATACATAAGAGCAATACAAAACAGTTTCCCAAAATAAACAATATCTTCATCAGGGAAGAAACAATCTACTAGTGCATACACAAAAATCCCCATTAAACAAAAAAAGCCAAGAGAAATTCTTGACTCCTGCATGTTTGAATGCCAGGAAAACAAAGTGACGGAATATAGATAATAGAAGACAGAAAGAAAGAAGATAAAATTAATAAATGGTCTTAAAATGGTTAAACTACTTATCTATGTTATGCTGACATGACCCCAATAAAGATGTATCACAAAATTAAAGAAATAATTATCATGCCTATCACACAGAGATCCAAAAGTGTTTTTATTATCGATGTATGCAAAGCTCTATTCATATATTGCCACATCTTGGGATCCCAGTGTCTATTAGGAAAGACTAACTGGCAACCATGAACAGAATGGTGACAGCAAGGAGAGACTACTGACAGTCGGGAAAGTCCAATGAACAGGTGTACAATGACCAAAGTTAGAAAGGTATAATTCCAGGAGAATCTGGTTGCCTTGAGCACACAAGTGTCTTAACTAAGATAATTCAGAATGCCAAGTGTAACAAAGGTGATCTGACAATGTTGTGGTTAGACCTCATCAATGCATATGGTAGCATTCCTCGCCAATGCATATGGTAGCATTCCACACAAAGGTGAACCTGACCCTAGCAAAATATCATGTTCCGGAGAAGTTCAGAGACATGCTTCAACACTACCTCGATAACTTCAAAATGCACTTCACCATGTTGGACTACATAACAGCATGGCAGAGATTTGAAATTGGCATCATGACTGGATGTACCATTTCGGTTGTACATGTACTATTTTCAGCTTCAATGAATCAGCTTGTGAAGTCAGCAGAGAAGATAAGTGAATGACCAATTATGTCATCTGGAGTTTGGCATCCTCCTACAAGAGCCTTCATGAATGATATGACAATTTACATCCAAGTCAGTACCAGAATGTAGCTGAATATTTGAAGATCTTGGAGACCTGATTAATTGGGTCAGGATGAAATCCAAGTCATCTAAGTCAAGAATTCTGATCCTGAAGAAAGAGAAGATGCAAGATAGATACAGGTTCAGAATAGGAGAGGAAGCAATATCAAGACTGAGTGAGCAACCAATTAAGAGCCTGTGCAAGTTGTTTAAGGACTCCGTGAATGACAGTGAAAGTGTAGCAGACATGAAGCGACAAGCTACAAACTGGATGGAAGCCAGAGAAAAAAGAATGGACTACATGGGAAGTACAAGGCCTGGTGTTACCAGCATGGCATTCTACAAAGAATACTTTGGCCACTTCTAGTATACTTCCCGCTGATGGCTGTAGAGGCAGTCAAGAGATTGTTAAATGTATATTTGTGATGATGGCTGGGAGTACCAAAGAGCTTCAGCAGTAGCGGCTTTTATGGCAGCAAGCTTCAGTTACCACTATCATCAGTGAGAAAACAGTTCAAGGTAACTAAGGCCAAGCAGGTGATGATGTTGAAAGTGCAGATGAGAAGATGAGAGAAGCAGCATTGCTGGTATGGACAGGTAGGAAGTAGGTGGCAGCTAAGGCAGTTGAAAAGGCAAACTCCAGACTAAGACACAGTGACATGGTAGGCACAGTAGCAACAGGAAGGTTGGGGCTGGGAAAGACATGCATGGCAAGCAGCAAACATAAAAGGGAAGCATGCCATGGTCCAGAAAGAAGTACACTTTGCAGAAGAGGAAGACAGACAAGTCAAAGCTGTCAGCATGAGGAAGCAGGGGGATTAGCTACAACAGGAAGGTGCAAGGTCCAGAAAACTATCTTAGAGTGACATCTGGAGAGTTGATGCCCAGAAAATCAGCTTCCTCTTCCATTTAGTGCATTATGTTCTCCCTACACCAACAAAGGACATGGGTACTAACTGATGATCGAAACTGTGGGAGACTTGTAAATATTTAGAGCGTGTGCAGTCATCCTGCAGTGTAGCTGTAACAGACAGTTCTAATCATTGGTGTCATGACCAAGTGCTTGCTGATATTGCTGCTGGTATGCATGTAGCCAGGAGAAAGAAACAGGAAGTGAAAAGTGGTCCAAACTCCATCAGTTTGTATGATATGCAGTGAGACACAGAAGCAAGAGGCATATTGACAAATGCACAGGATTAGGAAATGCTAGATATGACAATGCTATGGGAAGCTAAATTGGAGGAGGCCCATTGGAGGAAATTGGCCAAGCATCAACCACTTATCCATGAGTGCCAGCAGAATGGATGGAAGGCCTAGAATCTACCAGTGGAAGTAGGATGCTGTGACTTGCATAACAGACCTTTTAGCATGCCATGGGAGTCATCAGCATTACAGGAGCTTGCCACATGAAGTTAGTCACCAGTTTGGCAATCAGGCCAAGGAAGCCTCAGGTTGGATTTGGTGGAAGAGAGAGGAGCAATGGAAAAGCTAATTGGTTCCGTCTGATAAACTCAGTCTACACACTCCTGGAGAGAGTTGTGGATCAGCACCAAAACGCCCTAGGAAAGGGGATCCCCATCTGTGGAGGGAAATGATTGCAGTGCAAAATTGTATTCAAATATATATATATATATATATATATATATATATATATATATATATATATATATATATATATATACTCTGTATCAATGATATACCACAAGATGTATAAATGTTTCATGAAAAGGAAATGAGGCTTGCCGAATTTCCTTTTAATGAAAAATATATACAATGAGTGGTATATCATTGATACAGCATACATACTATACTGTACATATATTTTATTTATATCGCATACAAATACATATGTTTGCCCTTTGAACGGAGTCAAGATTTACTACAGGAAGCTGTGTATTGACCGACTAAATGAACTCCTCACATACCCGAGTGTGTCCGCTACAAAATTTAGTTCTATGCCTTTTGAGGCTATTCACAATCACTTTTGCATATTGATAAATTGATTGTTTTCTGTTTCTAGTTTCTATTTTTCTTTACATTGATTAAATCAATATAATATACACTTATGATTTAAACATGAAAGATGGTTTTAATAATAAAAGTAGAGCACTACAAACACTAAGTTAGCTACGCCATTCACATGAACGCTAAGCCATTCACCTACCGGCTCATGGAAATTAATGTGGAATAGAAACTAAGCAAAATGATGAACCAACAAGAGGTAATTAAAATATTTTAATATATTTAAAGTTGATCTAAGTCATTATTCTGCTTTAGTAACAGTACCACTAACCATAAACTTTCTCTCTCTCTCTCTGGTTGGTTTAACTTTAAAACTCCTATCTCTCTCTCACTGTCTCATCCTTTGGTCGGTTTGACTTAACTTTTACCATCATTCATAAGTCCAGAGATATCGTGGGATGACACAAATGAAAATCCTCTATGTTTGTCATTTCATAGATTTTAGTCCATATCTTGCTACGATGGTCCAGCGAGAGAGAGAGAGAGAGAGAGAGAGAGAGATAGGTCTTTGGATATTTTCATATTTAATTAATAATAATCGATTTTTTGAACATTATAGTATGTTTAAGGAACAATAACAAAACATTAAATACATCACAGTATGTGTACCACGTAACTGAGGAATTTGCTGTATAATGTCGACATGGTTTGCAACTTTGTATCATTGATAAACACTGTAGATAAATCCCAAGTAAAATGCACATGTATCATTACCACAAATCATATTCTTGTAGGTTACTTGGTGTAATTTCTATTTCAAGGTTTTTATCCAGCCCAGATTCCTTTTCTCTCTCACTCCACATTTCTGTGTAGTTTGTCTGTTATGCATGAGAGGGGAGGGCGAAGAGAAAGCAGAAAGGATTGTGATGAAAATATGTACCATATTAAATTCATTTAGAAAACGAGGATATTAATACTTTTTATCATTATTTTCATATGTCACTAATGATTAATGAGTGGAATTCATCATTGGTCTAGAATTAACTGCAGATGGTTGCTAGAATGTTTATATATGCGTATTATTGCGCCATGGGCGGATCACAATTTGATATACCAATAGTATTGGTATATCAAATTGCTTTATACCAACACTTTGAATGCCATGTTATTTTTAATGTATGTGGTATACATATATATATATATATATATATATATATGAACAAACAAATTATTAAAACTGTCCATTGTTTTATAAGGAGTTCTTCAGTTCTCAAGTATTGTTTATAATATAGTGATGACAGTTTGTGAATGCGTGTAGGTGTATCTCACTATGATACAGTTCATGAAAAAGTAGGTCACAATCCTATATATTGCATGCTTCATTGACTGGTTAATTTTTGCACTGAAGTTAATTCCTCATAGAATAGTTATAGCATAGTCATAAAATTTGTTTATGGCATGTATGTCAGGGAAAAGTATATAATTATGTTTTATGTAGGTTCTTGTGCACTTTGTTTGGTCATAAAGTATATTTCTCTTTCACTTAACTTTGCTAAACAGATGGAGGCCAATGATAATTACACCACTGTTCCAAGAGTAGGTCATTCTGTCCTATATTCTGTGTCTCACTAACTTTGTTATAGTTTTGCATTTGAGTAATTTAAGACACCATTAGTTGTATTATGAAATTTGATACACCATATGCCAGCATTGCATAATAAAGCCATTGTGATGTAAGTTTAAATTTTTCACACTTTTGTTCAGAAGTTTCTATTTATGTTCAAGAAAACCTGTTCCAAGAAGTCCATCATATCATGAAAATCACTGTAACCTACAAATGGCACATATATTGTATTCGATTGGTGTTTGAATTTTAAGTTTTTTGTTCTCTGAATTCATCAATTGATGCAGACATATAATTCACCCACTGTGATAAAAAAAATGATGCTTGCATTTATTGAGTAAATTTGGTGTTGGGACCAGAAGTATTGTCCAGTGAACTGGTGTACTTGTATACTAAACATTGACAAGAAAAATGTAACCTGTTAAGTGTGATCTTTCAGTCTTTCTATGTACAAATAGAGTTGCTATGCTGTTTTATGACAGCTCTTGTTAATTTCTTTTACCAAAGATAGTTATAATATGGCTATTATCAAGATACAGTGTAACTGAATAAAACTTAAAGCACCATTATTTGATTCCAAATCATATAGAACAATTTAATATATATGGCTGTATTCTTACACCATATTGAGAATTTTCCTGAAGTGGTTACATTTAGGAGATCCATTTAAATGGATTATAAACATTGTTTTAATTATGGGGCATTGAAATACAATGTTGAGCTTATTGCCTGTGCATATATGCACAATTGATCTTAAAAGGAGATAACTCAGTAGTTACTTTTTTACATAATTATCCAGCTCAGTCACACACACACACACACACACACACACACACACACACACACACACCCCACACACACATACCTATTGAGCATTCAAGTGACATGTTAACTAATAATATTATGAACATGCAGTCTGAAATGAACTTGATACATTTAAAATGCAACTGAAGCGTATGACCTCCAGTGAGAAAGCACCTTTTATAAGTCAGGTTTTACTATAGTCATGCTGAAGATAATTCTCAACAGACTAAAGCCTCAAGCAGAGAAAATTATTACTGAAGAGCAGGCAGGCTTCCGAGCAGGAATGAGCACCACAGAACAAATCTTCAATCTCAGACTTCTTTGCGAGAAATACCTTCAGCATCAGCTGAATCTATACCACGTCTTTATAGATTTCAAAAAGGCCTTTGATAGGGTATGACATGCAGCCTTATGGGCAGCTATGAGGAAGTACAACATCAGCTCAAACCTGGTTGTTGAGCACCTCTATGACAAAGCCACCAATGCTGTCCTCATCAATGGCAGCAGAAGAAATTGGTTTCAAACAACAGTTAGAGTCAGACAGGGATGTATTCTGTCACCTACACTCTTCAACATTTTCCTGGAAAGGATCATGGAGGATGCCTTGAATGACCACAAGGGCACTGTCAGCATCGGAGGAAGAACAATCACCAGCCTTCGCTTCGCAGATGATATTGATGGTTTAGCAGGAGATGAAAAAGAACTGGCTGACTTGGTTGAGCGCCTCGACACATCCTTCACAGTATATGGTATGGAGTTTAGCGCTGAAAAAACCAAACTGATGACAAACAACACCAATGGCATCAGTGCAGAAATAAAGGTCAGTGAACAGAAGCTGGAAAGAGTCACAAGCTTCAAGTACATGGGATCAGTTATCAGAGATGAGGACTCCAAACCAGAACTACTTTGCAGGATTGCCCAGACAATAGCAGCAGTAACAAGGTTGAGACCAATATGGAAAGATACCAACATTGCTTTTGGTTCCAAAATAAGGCTGATGTGCTCGATTGTCATATTCATCTTTCTGTATGCTTGTGAAACATGGACGCTCACATCAGATCTACAAAGAAGGATTCAAACCTTCGAAATGAGATGCTGCCGCAAGATCTTGGGCATCTCATACATTGACCATGTAACCAACAAAGAAGTCCACAACAGGATCCAATGAGCCATTGGATCCTATAAAGACCTCTTGACCACTGTAAAAAAGCGCAAACTGAAGAGGTATGGTCATGTCTCAAGATCATCTGAACTGGCAAACACAATCTTGCAAGGCACAGTGCGAGGATGCAGAAGAAGAGGCAGACAGAAAAAGAGGTGGGAAGACAACATTAAAGAGTGGACAGGCATGGGATTTGGAGATTCCCAAAGGGCAGTAGAGAACAGGGAAAGATGGAGAGAATTGGTTTTAAAGTCAACTATGGTGCCCCAACGACCTCTTGGGTTAAGGGATTGATGATGATGATGACTATAGTAATGAAGTTTCATGATCCAGTTCATATTTATTTATGCTTTTCTTGAATTTTTCTTGATATTCCTGACACAGGGTACCATGCTATGATGTGTTTTCATGTGTATGTTTTGCTTGGTTTCTGCATGACAAGTTTGTCTTTGACTTATGTTACTCTTGACCAGATTTTGAGGTAGCTCAGTACTTTAAATAAAGAAATAATCTAAAGATTTTAGCATAAACAGGCTGAAGATGAAAGTGACAGTGAGTCACAGTAAAGTTGTATTCTTAAATAAACTTTATGCATGGCTTGCTTCTTTGGCTTGTGAAAAAGTACTTTATTTGAGATCAAAGGTCAAGGTAACATGATACTAGAAAAGGAAAACAAGTTTTTGTAAAATAGCTTTGTACACAAACCATGTACCTGAAAGAAACTTTGTGGGTATTGTGCTGTTTAGACAAGGATGTATACACAACTCTGTATATTGTACTAATGGATACCTCTGTACTTTCAGCTGTAGCATATGGTGAGGGTGTGTACTTTGCAACAACATCACAGTATTCCCATGGTTATGCTGCACCAGATAAAAAAGGTGTGCATCGCATGTATGTTGCCAGGGTTCTGACAGGACAGTTCACCCAAGGTGTTGCTGGAATGAAAGCTCCACCCCCAAACCCTTCTTTTCCTGGCAACAATGTTCTGTATGATTCAGTGGTTAATGATACATCTAATCCAGGCATGTATATTATATTTCATGATTCCCAAGCCTACCCAGAATATCTTATTGAATATAAGTAAGCCATTTGCAGAAAACTTTGATAAATTTCAGATAGAGACATAGATTGATTCATTGTCAAGCATTGTATTATTTGTGTCCATTACTGAAATGTGAGTGCTACTATTTGTATATTTCTACACATTTTACATATATTTACTTGATTTTCAGATTTTAATCTTTCACTATTTGACACCAGTACATTAAAATTTTAGAAAACCAATAACATGACTGGAACCATTACTATACACCGCACTTTTTGTTTTCTGTTTTTTTTAAAAACCAGATTAGCTAAGTGACCCCTCTCTGCCATCAGTAGATTTGTCTATTGCTTGCTTATCATTATTCTAGATACCATAAATGCTGTAAGTCTTTGGACACCCTTGAATGTAGGGACATGAAATTATAGCAATTTTTTCATGTACTGTAAGTCTTGGGGCAGCTTGAACATTTTTTCTACCAATCAATACATTTTATTGATCATAACAACATTTTAAAAATGAATTAATGACTTCTTGGTAGTTAAGGGACTATCATGGAAATGTTATAAATTAATATAATTTTTTTGAAAAGTCAATAAGTATATTTAATTTTCTTCAGTTTTCTTATCCTTTCTACCTGATTCAAATGTGTATAATTTTATTGGACAATGTTGAGAATTGAACATTAGCAGGATGTTGTATTCATACTAACAGTAACTTTTCCCTTTGGTGCTATAGTTTACAATTGTCAGTTTATGCATTATTGCATTACATTGTCAAAAGTCACCAATAATTACATTGTTTTGCCTTTTAAATTGTAATTACCCAACACATTAAAATGTGGTACGAGTATAACAATGAAAATAGTGTTTGGTTCAACACTTACATTTAGTAGCTTGTTTACATCATGGCATCACTGCATGTAGATTCAAGATTTTAATTTGCACTGAATAAGTACATCCATTGGTTTGAAGTCATAGGCACCACTGCACTAACTTTGATAATATCTCTGAAATATGAAGAAGTTTCAGAGAAAATGCTTTGAAAATTATTGTAATACCATAAAACTGCAACATAGTTTGCTTTGATATCAGTGACCTTAAATAAGTAACTGCTTACTTGGCTATGGTAATTGTGCTAATATTATAGAGTAGAAGGCAGAGAGAGAGAGAGAGAGAGAGAGAGAGAATGATACTCAGTGGTGGGGCCAATTAATATAGTATCACTGTTATGCATGGCATCTCATCCTGATCACCCTGCCACACATTTTACAACAGTTAATTGGTGTGGATTAATGTCAGAGAACAAATGGGTACTGGCGTTATTGTCAGACAAAAATCCGTTATATGGACACAAAAAAGTGAGTCTGAAAACAGAACTAAGTATTAGATTAGATGAACTTATATGGCTAAAGATTAGGCGCTATACAAAGTAACATTATTATTAATATTATATGGCGGATGATCCAAAAGAAAATATTGCATGAAGAAGGTAAATGCTAATTTACTTGTATTTCTACAATGAAATTCAGTAATTCTGGTATTAAATAAAAGGACTATTTAATTTCTTTCAATATATATATATATATATATATATATATATATATATATATATACTGTATATATAAAATCTTTAAACTTTTTGAATCACACCCAACTGCTGCTCCGTTTATGCATATAGGCTTATTTTAGTACCCAGTCCATGAAGTAGGGGTACTAATATTGGTACTAACCAAAATCAGAAGTGGAATGAATACTGTGGAAAATTACACTTTTGTGTTAAGCTGAAACACAAAACTAAAATGGGTCAATTATGATCAGTTATGTGAATATGCTGATTATGCACTTTGTATAATGAAAGATGTGTCTTTTCATATAATTTACATCAGTTTGTTGCATTGCTTATGTCTCTGAGAAACTAACTCTTGAGTGTGGGGATCAAATTTTAAAAAATACCAATGGCTGTCTAGATAAAATGAGACTTGGAAGAATGCGATTTGGTTAATACAATGAATAAAGCAAAATATGCATGTAATATTTTGGGGAATAAACAAGGATATAAGTGATGCTATACATGCCTTGTAATGTGTAAGTACTGTACTGTGTACTTTAAGTACAGATCTCCTAGTAAACTCTAAGTGACCTGTTAATTATGAAGTCTTTATATACCTTTATTTTATTTAATGTTGCAGAAAAATATGCATATGCAAAGTCATAAAATAAAAGCAGTCATAATAGTTTTCAGCAGTTTATGGACATGGTAATTAAACAAGAGTTGGTCACATCTGTGTGACACATGGTGGTCATGCCAATTTTGTTTTTACATTTATTGTATCTATAGAATAGAATGCTATATTTGTTACATGTATTTAAGTCTTGGGACATGAAAAGAATTATATTTTCATGTCCCAAGACTAACAGTCATTACAGTAGTATTGTTTTCTTTGTTTTTGTGAAAGTCTATGCCTCATATACCATTCTGTTGCATAATAGAGAAAATATGAATATAAAATTAAGAACTCTGGAAATATGCAATTATATATTTGCCAGTGATTCAGTCTAAAAAAAATGTGCACTGTATACAATGTTTCCCCATAATGTGACTGGTATCCTGTTATATGTGTCATTAGTGTAAAATACTTACAAAACAGTATACTAATGACCTTTGCAAAAGCTCATTATATACAAAGATTGCTGCTTTTTATGCCATAAATATGTCTTATATTATAGCTAAGGTGAAGGTTGACCATCAGCAGATGTATATTGCAATAGATATAGTGTATGCTAATTCACATTATAATTAGATATTGTGTATATACAATGGATATAGTGTATGTTAATTCACATTATAATTAGATATAAGCAATTTAAAACTAAAACAAAGTCAAATAGTCAGTAGCAATTTCAAAAATAAAAACAAATTCACCCAATAAGATGGGGTCTGTTACCATATGCATATTATGTGACACATCACACTGTCAGGTACCATTTTATATCGGACACCACATTACAATAGGGAACAGTTTACATTTGGCATTACTTTATGCCAGACCCACACTGTCAGGAAACAATTTATATCAGACACCACATTACAATAGGGAACAGCATACATTTGGCATTATCTACATTGTCAGGTACTATTTTATGTCAGCCCACATTATGTTAGGCATCTCTTCATGTCAAGCCCACATTATGTCAGGTACCTCTTGATGTCACACATGACTTTTATGTTGGGCACCATATTATGCATGGATGCTTTGTAGTGAGCAATCACTGTATATGATTTCTTGTTTAAAATTTCTACAAGTTAGTAAAGGACCTTCATGACTCACATTTTCCATGCGCCATTCCATCCAGGAATGATTAGTGATTCTGTATTTTTTAAAACTAATGTATTTCACTCATTTAATCCTGCATAATTGCTTTGATGATTTTGTAATACTTTTGTATTTATGCTAGACATACTTTTGTATTTATGCTAGACTTACACTTATATTTATGCTAGACATACTTTTGTATTTATGCTAGACATACACTTGTATTTATGCTAGACATATACTTGTATTTATGCTAGACATACATTTGTATTTATGCTAGACATACTTTTGTATTTATGCTAGCCATACACTTGTATTTATGCTAGATATACACTTGTATTTATGCTAGACATACTTTTGTGTTTCTGCTAGCCATACACTTGTATTTATGCTAGACATACACTTGCAGTATTTTATGCATATATAACAATATTCAATCCAGTGATTACTTGTGATTTCTAGATTTTTATGACAAAGAATGTAAAAGCTTTTGCATATTCTAAGAACCTGTTTTATTTGGATTTTGTAATGCAGTTTTACAATTTTGTAGTGTTTGGTATGGATTAAGGTGATACATGTATTTTCTTAAAATCGTATAAGATTTGATGGGTCTTCTAATACATGTATAGCTATTGTATACTTTTATTTTTCCTTCTTTCTTCTAATTTCTTTGCTTCATTTTTCCAATAAAACATAATTAGCTTGACTAGAGACTTGAATTGTCACACAACATGTATGCTTTCTAGTATGAACTGTCAAATGTCACACAGCATGTATCTTTTCTGGTATCAATTGTCACACAGCATATATGCTTTCTAGTATGAATTGTCAAACAACATATATGCTTTCAAGTATGAATTGTCAAACAACATGTATGCTTTCAAGTAGATGGCTCCGGTGGCCTTAGTGTGAAAGTGTCCACCTCGGATGCAGGAGGTTATGGTCTCGAACCCTGGACAAGTCATACCAAAGACTTATAAAAATGGTACTAGCAGCTGCCTCACTAGGTGCTCAGCATTAAGAGGTTAGTGTTAGGACTGGTTGGCCTGGTGTCAGAATAATGTGACAGGGTGGGACATGATACTACATGTCTGTGGCATGATGCCCCAGTGCTAGACATCACATAAACTGCCACACTGTAGACATTGTAGCAATATGACTGAAAAATTGTTAAAGTTATGATGAAATCTAAATCACACACACTCTGTTTTCTAGTATGAATTGTGACTCAACATGTATGCTTTCTAGTATGAATTGTGATACAACATGTATGCTTTCTAGTAGGAATTGTCACACAAAACATGTATGCTTTCTGTTGTGGTATATACATACTTGGTACACATAAACTTTTAGGAACATCCAATGAAAATCTATGACAGCTTCAAAAGGGCAGATACCTTATTATCTAGACAGCAGAAATGAAATTTTTTTGACAATGTAAATTATGAATATATTTAGGTGTCTGCTAAGAATGTCTTGTGCTGTCATAAACTGTTTTGCATGATTTTTAGAACTGTGTAAAAAAACCCATGTAAATTTCTTTAAATGTCTCACTCCACGTAAGGGAGTGTTTGATTATTGCAATAATTATTTTTCCCCAAAATTCTATGATTTTAAATGAGGGAGTATAGTTATACTAAAATTATGGTGACTTTAGCATCTGAAGAAGTTACAATAGACATGCTGAAATATACAAATGCCATGTTTCTTTAGTGCACATGACATTTTGTAATTTTGTTGTCACACCAAATAAATGAAGATGTAGATGAATACCAAATTGATGAAATATGAAAAAGACAAATCCTAGTTGTCTTCAACCTTGTCTGCAATTTAAATGGATACAAAGAGAGAAGCATGATTTGTCAACAATGATGAGTCTTATTAAAAGAGATGGCCCTTGTTGCTTTGATGGAAACATATTTAAGAATATATACAGTGTACAACATATTGTTTGTTAACTGTGGAATTTTCATATCAAAACAAGCCTTTCAGTTGTTGTCAATGACTCAGTCACAAATAATATTACTTATCACACTTGCTATTTGTTACAAATATGCCATATTACTCTTCCTAGCTATTCCAAAACATACCATCTTATGCTTGCTACCTGTTCCAAAACATACCATCTTATACTTGTTTCTTATTCCGAAACACATCATATTTGATGTACTGGTAATGGCAGCACTGTCTACTTAATAGATTACAATTTTTAGGTGGGTTTCATGAAGTAGTTCAGCATAATAACTGCAAACTTATGCAAATATTACCTTTGTGCCGGTAACATGTATGTACATACTCAAAAATTAGCTTCCTTTTTCTGTTAAGAGAGTATCTACTCTGAAGTTTCATTGTCTGTTCTAGTATGGTCGTACAAAATAAAACGTGTAAGATCTATTTTGTTAAGTGGTAATGATAGGTTCTGTAAAGATCATGATATTCCAAGTATTTTTTAAGAGCCAGGTTTTTTCCATGAGGCATTATGTGCACTGAGATGTGGCTGTTTGTATGCAGGTTTTTATTGACAAAGAGGAGGGTACTGTTATTAAGGCAGGTACAGGTATTACACGGAATACGGTTTTCTGGTACAATAAGTGTTTAATAAATACATGCAATGTAGTGTGGCTGAAAGCACATATTTAAGATGTTGTGTATAATTGTCAGTTTATTTCAGTTTTATTTCTCTAGTTTATAAAATCAGTTCAAAATTTATTCTTACCAAGTATGTAGTGTTCTTATTCAAATACTTTCAGAGCTTGATGTATAAAAAAATAAAAATAGTTTGCAAAAGATACCCACCCAGAAGACATTTGCCTGAGTAATGTTTGACTTTTGTTTTATAGACTGGCTTTTTTATTGCAAAAGGTGTTGTATGTTCTACGCAGAGCATCAATAAAAAGTATTATTCTATGGCACTGGTAACCTTTGAATACCTGGGAAATTGTACCTTTATGTTTTACAATTTAATAATATTTTTGTCATTTTTATTTGCCTAATTTTATCCTTATGGTTTTACCAAAATCTCTTCGAATTATTTAAAAATGTACGGTGATGTTATATGCATCAGTGAATGTAAAAGTCAAGGCTCTGTATTCAGTAAACTTTCAGAATACAAAGCTCAGCCTCAAAGTCCCAACATTTGGGGTTTTTCTAACTTGAAAAGAACTACATTAGAAGTATTGATATTTTTAGGATCTTTTAAAGTTTTGGTCCAGCATTACACATGCAAATTTCAATGATTTAGTTATACTCCAAGTTCTACACATACAAAGATGTAAATATACTCCAAGTACTACACACACAAATTTCAATGATGTAGATATACTCCAAGTACACTGTACTACACATGCAAATTTCAATGATGTAGATATTCTGTCATGAGTGATACTGACCAATGTTGTTGGAACTGCATGTACGAGTCACCAAATATACTCCAAGTACTACACATGCAAATTTCAGTGATGTAGATATACTCCAAGTACTACACATGCAAATTTCAATGATGTAGATATACTCCAAGTACTACACATGCAAATTTCAATGATGTAGATATACTCCAAGTACTACACATGCAAATTTCAATATGTAGATATACTCCAAGTACTACACATGCAAATTTCAATGATGTAGATATACTCCAAGTACTGCACATGCAAATTTCAGTGATGTAGATATACTCCAAGTACTGCACATGCAAATTTCAGTGATGTAGATATACTCCAAGTACTGCACATGCAAATACAATGGTCTAAATATACTCTGAATATTTTGATGTTTGAGTTGGGGATTTTGAGCATAACCATGAGTTTAATGCTGAAACAGTTTTAAGGAAAACAGAGCCTTTTTTTAAAATAAATTAGCAAATGAAATTGTTCATATATTTCAACCATTATGTTTTTCTGTCATTTTTATACATTTATTTCCAACTGTAAGGCAAATAGTACCAGTAGTATGGTATGATATTGTCCATCCATCTGCATAAACTCCTTTTAGTTCCATAAAATAACTCAACGTTGTCCACTATCTACAGTTATCAAACACTGCATATGATTTGTACTTCGTGTAAGAAGGAGAACAATCAATTTTGATGTTGAAAGGTCAGAGGTCAAGGCCACAGTGTAAAATATGGTTTCCATACAATAGCTTGAGTTCTCAACTATATATAGTAACCAAATATGTGTATAGCTTACACCTAGGGTATAGAAGAAATTTTGTCAATTTTGAGATCAGAAGGTCAAAGGTCAAGGTTATTGTGACTGAAAGCCCAAACAATGTTTTCTGCACAGTAACTTGAGATTTCCACCATCTACAGTTTCTAAAGTCTGTGAATGGCATGCATTTGGGTTAAGATACAACACCATCGATCTCAAGGGCAAGAGGTCTGGGATCAAAATTGCAGTGACTGAAAGACAAAAGATAGTTTCTCCACAGTGACATGAGTCTGTAGCATGTACATTTACCAAATGTTATGGATAGCTTGCATTTGGGGTAAGAAAGAACCTCATTAATTTCAGTGGGAAAAGGTTGAAAGTCAAGGTAACTGTGACTGAAAGAAGAATAATTATTTCTGTACAATAACAAGTTTCCCACCATCTATTTATGCAGATATATTGTGAACTGCTTGCTCTTTGTGTGGAGGAGAAACCTTTCTATATGATCAGGACCATTGACTTACAGAATAAAAATAATTTCTGCATAATAAAATTAGTTTTACAGCACATAACTGGCCCACACATTTTGGATAGCTTGCACAGGGTGTAAGGAAGGCTATCAACTTTGGGTCAAATGATCAAAGAGATAAAGGTCATTGTGACCATAAGAAAAAACTGGTTTTTACACATAATAGTAAATTAATATCCATTCACTTTCTTTAAAATTTGTAGCTGACCTACACATTGGGTAAGAAAGTATATTGATTTTGAAGTTGAAATGTAAAAGGTCATTGCCACTGTGAAAGAAAGAAAAGTTGTTTTTAC
Organism: Megalonaias nervosa; assembly: GCA_016617855.1. Classification (NCBI taxonomy): domain Eukaryota; kingdom Metazoa; phylum Mollusca; class Bivalvia; order Unionida; family Unionidae; genus Megalonaias; species Megalonaias nervosa. Next base: position 72,885 of record JAECUM010001020.1, on the reverse strand, counting down.
ATGATAATTTTAGCTCTCAACCAGATACCTGACAGAGTCCTGTTGATTGTGATATCAGAATGTCAAAGTACATGGTCAATGTGGCTCAAAGAAAAATTGGTTTTGTATTACCACTTTTTTTCTGGAGTCCATAACTTGACCAAATTTTTCTGATGATTTGCACATAGGGTAATAAAGACTACTGAAAATTCTGGAAACTAAAGTTTAGATGTGATAGTCATGGGAAGTCAGATAAGAAAATAATAGTTTCAGACATTAAATTTAGTTCAAGACTGCATACCTTGACCAAAGGCTGAAATTATTGAGACATATCGGTGCCAAACTAATACCCACATCAAGGACTATTAAACATGGAGTAGGTATATAATGTTGGTGACATACTAATACCCACATTAAGGACTATTAAACACTGATTATGTGTATAATGTTGGCATCATACTAATACCCACATCAAGGACTATTAAACACTGATTAGGTGTATAATGTTGGCATCATACTAATACCCACATCAAGGACTATTTAACATGGAGTAGGTGTATAATATTGGTGCCACACTAATACCCACATCAAGGACTGTTAAACACAGAGTAGGTGTATAATATTGGTGCCACACTAATACCCACGTCAAGGACTATTAAACACGGAGTAGGTATATAATGTTGGTAACATATTAATACCCACGTTAAGGACTATTAAACACTGATTATGTGTATAATGTTGGCATCATACTAATACCCACATCAAGGACTATTAAACACTGATTAGGTGTATAATGTTGGCATCATACTAATACCCACATCAAGGACTATTTAACATGGAGTAGGTGTATAATATTGGTGCCACACTAATACCCACATCAAGGACTGTTAAACACAGAGTAGGTATATAATATTGGTGCCACACTAATACCCACATCAAGGACTATTAAACACGGAGTAGGTGTATAACAATGGTGCCACACTAATACCCACATCAAGGACTATTAAACATGGAGTAGGTGTATAATATTGGTGCCACACTAATACCCACATTAAGGACTATTAAACATGGATTCAGTATATAATATTGGTGCCACACTAATACCCACATCAAGGACTATTAAACACGGAGTATATTTATAATGTTGGTGCCACATTAATATCTACATAAAGGACTATTAAACATGGAGTAGGTGTATAATGTACCAATATGGGCAGTCTTGTTAATTTGTCTTGTACTCTTGAGTGGATTATAAACAAAGCTTTGTGTGATTTGTAAGCCGAGTTTTAATAAAGCTTTTATCCCTATGATTACATTTATTTATTGTTATGCAGACTGTTAAAATGTAAAGAGGATATTTTCTTTTCCTAAAATCATACTGGATATATTTCATTGTGTGTTACAAAAATATGACATTTTAATGAGTCGCAAAGCCACAAGTTAAAATATAATGTTTTTGGTACCACAAAATGAAATATATCCAGTATTTACTCAGGAAAAAAATTCTTTGTATATATACCAAAATTTATACTGAATAAAAGCTTCAAAGATTAAATTTATACTTCAGTACTCTACTCCACCCCTTTCTTTTGTAAATTCACAACATTTTCAACAATATTCATAGGCTGATCACATGAGTATCAGTGACTTGACCTGATCTTTTGCAGTAAACTATATTTTTACATTTTTAAAACTATTTGACCCTATCTGAGCACAAAACAAGTCCGATTCATCAAAGCATCACAGTGGATTTATCATTGTTATCACAATAGTATGAGGAAATAACTTCATGGAAGCACCAATTACATCTAATCAAATTTCTTCAGCAAAAAATAATTTTTTCTATGCCTGAAAGGTAATCCAGTTTCCATTTGTTTGTTCTAACTCACATATTGCTTCTTTGTTTGTTTGTTTGTTTGGTTTTTTTTGCTATAGGTATAACTCTTGTAGGCACACACAATCAAACATTGTATAGCATGATGGGATATCTTATAGATATATTTTTCAAATGTGGCAATGTAATAATGAAAAAGATATGAAAATGATTCCGCTAATTTTCTATTTCACACTACATATTTAAAGGGTTATTGTAACTGATTTCATGTTACTTTGGTAGTAATGGCAGTCTCACTCTGCTAAACCAAGAGGGCAAATGGATGGTCTGGGCTTTGATATATTGAAGCCTAGTGGGCTACAATATTACATCATGTTATGTATAGTAGTAAAACATACCTACCAACTAGTTTATAAAAGATTATATATGTTAATAACTCCTAAAAAGACAAAAGGATTTTCAATTTAATACATTCAAGTGCCTTTTTGGCCTACTTCTGGCTACTGGATTTATGCTGAGCTACTGGATTATTTTTTACTGGGCTAACATAATTCTGAAATTTATTTTACCCATCAAAGTATCATTTTGAAACTAGTCTAAATTCTGAACCTTTTTCAGCACAAAAATTAATGTTGAAAACATGAAAGTCCATCTGCAAAATTCAGTTTTGAAGGATGGCACTTTATGAACCCAGCAATCACCCAGGGCAGTAACATTTTAAAAAAGGGGTGCAGTATTTTTATACACCTGCCAAAACGCAAAACATAACATTGTTAGAATGTCCTTTGTTCATCTGTAGGTCTGTTTGTTACTTTTTAACTTTAGTTTTACATCATATACCTTTATCAGACTTTTGCACATGATTTGCATTTGGGCTAAGAAAGAAGCCCATTGATTTGGTGATTAAAAGGTCAAAGATCTGGGTCACTTCTGTGAAATGAAGAAAAATGATTTTCATACAATAACTTGAGTTTGATATCACAGAACTAGACCAAACTTTATGGATGTATTGCAGATAAGCTACTAGAGATGACTATGGAGTTTAGGATCAAGAGGTCGAAGTTCAATGACACTGTGACTGAAAGAAGAAATATACTAACACACAAACACCTTTAGTTCTACAGATCTGAATAAAACTTTTATGGATTGCTTGCACTTTATGTATAGCAGAAGCCTCTTGATTAATTTTACTCACAAGGTTTCTGTGGCTGTAAAAAAATGTCAGCATAAAATCTTGTGGATGGCTTGCAGCTGTAGCAAGGGAGAAGCCTTTTAATGTTAGGCTTTCAAGGTGGAAGGTCAGGGTCACTAGTTAGCACTTAGTTAAAATTCTGCTGCCCAAAGATCAATTTCATTTATTGAAGAAAAAGAAATTGACTTTTGCTTAATACCTTTGGTTTTAGACCATATATCTTGACCAAATTTCATGGGATGGAGGGGGTTGGGTGGGGTTGGAGAGGGGAGGGGCTTTCACTTATAGAAAGGAAAAGGCTTATTGATTTGGAGATCAACAGGTCAGAGGTCAGAGTCATTGTGATTTGGAGAAAAAGAGTTTTGGACATTACGTTTTGTTCTAGAGTAGGTTCCTTGACTATATTTTGTGGATGGCATACATTTAGGCTGCAAATGAAAATTAAACATTCTGGGGTCAAAAAATCTAAGGCCATGGTCATAGTAAGTCAATTAAAAAGTAATGGTTTCTGCACAGTAAGTTTAGTTAAAAACAGTATACCTTGACTAAAGGTCAGTTGGTCAATAATCTCCAAAGTAGATCACACCCTATTAATGCCTACATAGAGAACTGCTAAATACAGCTTACGTAATGTGCCATTTGCAGTGACCAGTTCTATTATTATGATATTAGTTGGCATTATTTTCATTACAACACTAAAATATATTGCACATATAGAAAAATAGGTAGCATCAAAATGCTGAACATAATTTAGTTATTCTTATCTCCATTTTATAATGATTATTAAGCAAATAATGTAATAATATTGATGTCAATAATCTGAATAAATAATGTAATAATATTGATGTCAATAATCTGAATAAATAATGTAATAATATTGATGTCAATAATCTGAATAAATAGATGATTTTAGTCTTCTCTTTCATGTTTCTCTTGATAAAAACCATAGCAACAACAATAGAGGAAATTTGAGCATTTCCCTCTAGAAACCCCAAGCTACTACCAAAAGATGATACCCTGTCAGAGGAGGTAGCCACAGCTGGGTTTAATTTGTATCCTACGAATGCTTAACATTTATGTCTCTTTACATAGAAAGTTACCATTACTCGATACAAATCATTTTAGCAACAGACAAAAAGACAGAGACATACCTTTTACATTTCCTATGTTATTCCTGTTGCTGTCTTGTGCTTCTGAGGGGAATGGGGATATAGAAATAGTCTCTGCCTTTCTGTTCATCCAACTGCTATGTAAATTCTCTAATATCCACATTCATCATTAGATTTGAAATTTGTTGTGAAGCATATCTAAACATCTTGGATGAGTTTGATGATTAGCCAGTTCTGCCCTTAGCTGTCTTAGCATCAACATTGCTAATGCACAACTTTGTGAACACTCGGGTTTCTACGTTTGTAATTTTATATTTGCAATAACCTTCATTTTAACAAGAGCTTGGACAAGGTTGATGATTTTACACATTGTTACGAGTCTATGCTCTTAAAATAAGTAACAGAAAAGAGTGAAGACAACAAGCTTTGATAAAATTTAACAAATAATTTATTTCCCTAGAAAACAAAGTGAAAAATGAGAAAAAGAACTTACAGTTTTGCGAATTAAATCCAAAAATAATCCAAAAATTAAAGACACAAGTCCTAGTAATAAAAAGTCCTGAATAAAACTCAGTTCAAGTCCCAAAAGCGATGACGTGTCTGTTATGGCCAGCATCGTACTGATGTGTCAACAGTCTCTTGTTGAGTCACAGAAATATTATTCCAGGTTTGAATTCAATATAAATTCCAATGAATGTCTTTATCCAAGAATTTTGTCAGAGCACTTTTGTATTTCCAGAGAAAATAATCATAATAATGATGAGCATTTTTTATTTAAAAAATATAATAGCCTATTAAATTCACTTTGGGTTCTCCAAAACCCTTACCCAGATCAACATGTTTACCTGAATAATAATTTGGTCAATGAACTCATACTCATAGAGGATACTGAAGCTATTATTAGTTGTTTACATCAATGAAATAAAATTGTTTCTAAAAAAGTCAATCAGGTCAAACAGAACTGAACTTAATTTTGCACAAGGTCAAGTCCAGTAAACAATGTTACATTACAATAACATGTCATGGTATAAAAAATTTAAAACTAAGAGACAAACAATTAAATTAAATATACATAACAACATTCTGATCATATTTTTTTAGAGTTAGGACCATTATCATTTAAGCAGTAACATTGCTAATGCACATCCATGCAAACACTCTTGCATCCAGGTTTCATTTGATTTAAACCCAGTTTGCCATAAAGATTCAACTTGACAAGAGCTCAGATGAGACTGATAATGGGCCGATTTGGCTTATATTTCTTGCACTTATTGCCAGTGGTCAACTTGGAACAGGCATCTCAATGTCTTGTGAAAACTTTCACACACTTTGTTTGATTGAAATTAAGTTCACAGTGAAGCTTAATCTTAACATGACTTTAGATTCAATGATGACCAGATTTTGACTACATTTTTCACAGCTACAGTCTTGATTTAGAATAGGCATCCCATAGTCTTGTGAACACCTTAGCTTTCACTTGCTTTTCATTCAGAGCAAATTGGCTGAGAGGATTGCATTCGTTTTTACTATTCCTTACGGAGTTGTCACCCTTTAGCAATATGGCTTGTGAACACTAGCATTCACTTTTCTGTTTGATTTAGTCAAGTCTAGAGTATGCTGAACATGAGTTTTTTTTTTAGTTTGACCTGTGACATGTTCACTAGCCAAAGTTCCAGTATGTTAACCCTATCTACACCTTGGCGGATTGATCAGATATTTTAGTGCTTTGTCCTAGTGACATCTGTTGGATTTCACGAAGCTGGACGTTTTGGCGCCGCCGTTTTGGCGCAGGATTTTTTGGCACAGGGCCGTTTTGGCGCTTATTAACATGAACGTATTTCTCAATAAAATAGTACATTGCTTGCACGAAAAACATTTATTTTTAAAGCATTCATAAAAAATACGGTAGGTTAGTGCGATGTTGTTGTATGTTGGAGTTATAATTGTCGTGATAACATACCCTATCGGTTTCAATATGTTAGGTTAGTGCGATGTTGTTGTATGTTGGAGTTATAATTGTCGTGATAACATACCCTATCGGTTTCAGTACGGTAGGTTAGTGCGATGTTGTTGTATGTTGGCACGATGTGACAAGTAATTAGTCCCACTTACCCAGTATTTAAACTATGTAGGTAATTGGCAAGCCAAAATAGCCGGGGCCAAAACAGCGGCGCCAAAAAGTCACGTACAGTGGATTTCATGAGTTGTTTCCCTTAGTTATGTAAATGACAACTAACCAGTAGCATGTAACAGGAGGTGCATGGTAGATCAGCCGAAAATGGTGGAGGCAATTGACTTCAAAAGGATACTTTGTAAGTTAAACATCGAAAGTATGACTTCATACCAGAGAGAAGCCATTATCATTTTGTTTTCAATGATATGATTAATGAAGCTCCATATTTAGCAAGGTCCTACATGGTATAAACTTAATGAAATATTTTTACCATATTTTGTTGAACTATTGAATTTAACTGACTCAATTCTCCACCCATTTTCCTCTCCTCAGGTCTTTTAATGAAAGAACAATGACAAATTATTTAGCTAATTTGAGTATGGTGAATCAATGTGAGAATTTGAGTAGCATCATGGAAACTTGTTTGCATTTGACTAAAGATGGTTTAGTACTATTATACTAAGTACTCATTATTAAGAAAAGAGAGATAAAGACAGAATTTTGGAGACAATGTAAAATACAGTAAGTTATCCTTTTATAAAAATGCCCTGTTCTTTTCCATGTGATTGTTTTCTTCCCTCTTCTGTCTTCTTCTTGGAGTATCTGTATGAAATAAATATGCCCTAACTCAATTTGTATGCGTAATTGTACATTGGTATGAAATAATAATAATAATAATAATAATAATATAATAATACCTCTATGTTTGCATGTGTATGTGTATTTCTATATATGAAAACAAAATAATACTGTGTCCCTTTGTTTGAAGACAGATTATACTACACTACTCTTTGTATGAAGACAGATTATACTACACTACTATTTGTATGAAAACAGATTATACTACACTACCATTTGTATGTATATGTGCATTAGCAGCAGAGAGGGTGAACAGACCATTTTGCTTGAGACATTATTTTATAAAAAAAATAAGGTTCCTACGAAGGCTGAAAAAATAAGGTCAGTGACGTTAAACCACAACCTCTAACTAGTTACTTTATCTCTGACGCGCGTTTTTATTTTTAGGAATTTTTCGTTTACGCGTTGGTCACTCAGTATTGGTCGTTCACTCTCTCTGCTGCTATAAATTAAACAGCCATTATAAATATTATCAATAATGATTGGAAAATCACATTCAGCTAGATTAGCTCGAGAGCGACTAGAGGCAATCAAAAAATATTTACCCGTCCGTGATTTAGTTAAGCAACAACTACAATCACGTCAGGAATCTCAAGTTGAATTTGCAGAGGATACAAATGAATTATTTAAACCTATTACAGAAACAACTAAAGGTCTTCTCCCTGTATTAGAGAAAACCGCTGAAGCAACTGGAAAAATAGCAGAGCGAACTAAGAAAACAAAAAGGATTTTACGGGAGCTTCCAGGTGAAATAGCTGCTGCTCAACCAATGCGAGAAATACTTGAAGGTATTGAACAAGTTCGTGGTGAAATAGGTGATATAAAGGATCGTTCAAAAGAACCAGAAAAACTAGAAGAAGAACAAGCAAGAGAGAGAACTGATATAGGTGACAAATTTACCGAAGATGCTATTATTAGAATTACAGAGGCTAAAAATGTAGAAGGATTAGCTGCGATTGCTGTGAAAAGCTATAATGATCGAGGACAATTTTTAAAACCTGAATATGCTGATAAAGCTGTAAGTCGTGATACTTGGTACAAATGGATATTTCGTACGTATTACAAAGTTGATCAGGCCAGAAATGATGATCCAAAATATATTAAATATACTCATGCAGTAGATAGTTATAATTCGTTTATACAATTACCGCCAGAACAACAACGACAATTACAACAACAAAGACAATTACAACAACAACAAAAACAACAAAAACAATAACAAAAACCACAAACGTGGGAAGGATCACTTCGTGATTATCCAGAATCACCAAAAACATCATCAAAACCAAAAGAAAAAACAAGTAAGGAAGAAGAATATCATGATGCTCCTGGTGCAACTGGAAGTGGTTTAGGAAGTGGCCTTATTACTTGTCCCAATAACGTCCTTGCTGATGTTGATCGATTAGAAATTCTCATTGGTGAAAACGAGCTGGCAATAATTCTCCAGAAATTATTAATGAAGCAGCTGATATTTGTAAACGATTATTTACAGGTGGTGTTATGGATATTAATGTATATCGGTCCCTCATTAATGAAATCGCTGATGATTATTACAGTGACTGAGTATGTAATTAGATGCAATTAGTGATAAAATCACTTAATAATAATATGATCATACACAATACTCATAGACCAACCATGGTCAGGGTAATAAATTCACGATTACCAGTATACAAAACGACCTACGGAGATGGACTAGGTGATGTTGTTCAGGGTCTATTTAGACGGATGGCCCCAAAAGCAATACCGCTTTTAAAGCAACTAGGAATGAAAGCTATTGATGTTGTTCGTGAGAAAGGTATTGGCCTTGTTGGTGATGTTGCTAGCAAAGCATACTCAGCAATCAAGGATAGACTAGCGCGATTAATACGACGAAAACCTCAGCCAGTAAAATTACCCAGCACTGAAGTGATGCCCGCAAATGTCAGTAAAATAATAAATCAAGCTGCTAATCAAAAACTAGCAGAATTAGCTGATGTACCAATGTCAGAAAAAGAAAAAAATATAACCGCTGGTCTGATAGCAGGAAGCGGTCTTCGTGTTAGACGAAGGCGATAATAATAAAGATGTTCAAGCGTATATCTGATCCAGCGTTTGACATGGATGCACCAGTTTTAAAAGATGAATCTGTGCGCGATTATCAATATTATTCTTATGACGCACGTGCACCTGACGAGCGTGGAAGAATTGAGATACAAGTTCAAGATACAAGCAGATACTTTTTACCCGCTGAAGCATTTATCGAAGTAGAAGGTGAGATTATAAAAACAGATAATACTGAATTCAACGCTGATGTTAGAGTTGGTTTTGTTGATAATGGCATCATGGCGTTATTTAAAGGTGCAGCATATCTCATTGATTCACGAGAGATTGAGACCTGTCATGAAAACGTCGACGTTGCCACGACGATACTTGGTCTTGCGCGATATAGTGATGATTATTCAAGATCAGCTGGTCCATCAATGATGTTTGTAAAGGATACTTCTGACCACCCTGACAACAGACAATATAATATAAGACGACCAAGAAACAACGCCGACAACGCTGACGCTGATTTGTGGCCGGTGGTTCATGGTGCTAATCCAGAATTTAACCTAGGATTTACAGCACGTCGATCAATGTTACAAGGAAACAGAAGAGAGTTTTCATGTGCAATTCCATTATCACATATATTTGGATTTTGTAGAAATGTTAGAAAAGTTATTTTTGGAGCCAAACACACAGTTGTACTTGTGCGAAAAGCTACTGATGATGATGCAATATGGCGACCTATTGGTGATGCTGGTAAAGTAATTCTGACAAAACTTTCTCTGTGGATGCCAGTAATGACTCCAACAATACCTGAAGAAGAACGTTTACTTTCTTTTATGAGTCAAGGTGGTAAATCGATGTTATCATGGTTGACAATGACCACAGATTTTATCCAGAGTGACATTAATGGTTTATTTACTTGGCAAATAGCATCACAACAAAATGTTTCTGCACCGCGACATATATTTATTGCATTACAAGATGCTGCACGGGTAAACTCACAAAATCGAAGCATAATGATATTTGATCGACTCGGTGTTTCTGAGGTTTCTTTAAGGATAAACGGACATCAAGAACCATCCGAGGATATTTTGTTAAATTTTGAGTTAAATCATGTAGCACGTGTATATCATCGATTAATGACATTCATGGGACGTGATCAGAATATCGTTCCTGGTTTACAAATATCACAGTTGGATTTTACAACATTATATCCGATTTATTACTTTTCGCTGGAACATTTAGATTTAACCAGACAATCAGTCGTTGACATATATTTTCGAGCTCGCGTAAACCGAGGAGTTATTGCTGATTACAGAGCTGTCGCATTTATACTTAGTGATAAATCGATGTTACTTGAAGGTGTTGGTGGACGAATGAGAGTTATTGATGCCCCAGTAGAAAACATGTAATTAGATCGCTCATAATAATTATAAATGTCACATCTAGTTAATGTCAGTCTGACTCCTGGTCAGATTAAAAAGCTACAATCATCATCAAAAAATAATTGTGAGGCAAAAATATCACTAAAGCGAGAACAAATCGCGAGTGGTCCGAATAAGCTATCATTATCAGAACGCCAGCATAAGTATTTCAGTTGTTACGACCCTGTAGTTAAATTATATATGTGTTAAAATTTAAATTCTTCTAATTCTTTGTTTCATTTTTATTTTATTTTTATATCACTAAAAGTTATTATTATTATGGTGATGATTATGTTAGCAAGGTCTAATAGTATGTTAGAAACATCGTATTTATTTAAAACGTAAATGTGACTCGTGTAAGCACGATTTTTGCATGACGGTTTTTCGTATCAAGTAAACATTGAGAAAGAGCTATGTAAATGATTGGCTGTGACCACGTTATTACTTGTTTACGCTTTTGTAATACCCAGATGTGATTTCGAAATCACACGTGATCTTCGTGCATGTGTACGTGAAATGACGCATTAGCTTGTTTTAAATGCTCAGTTACCTGTAAGAAATGTTTAGTCGTAGTCGTAGTCGTAGTCAGTCGTAGTTCAGAGTCACATCATAACATCTTACAGAGTTTATAATACTTTAAGAAAGGTATTTCTGTGCTGGAAAGAGTTGCGCATTCGTACGAGGAACAACACGTGTGTTGTTAGTGGTGGTATCTGTATTTCATCTACTTTCTAAATAATTATTTTCCCTGGAGAACAACACTACTGGCTTTGGACAAAGACATTTGTTGAAACTTTCTAAATTGCAGCAGAACAATTCAAATTGTGATTCACAGTGAAAATTCTGGACATTTTGTGTTAGCCTTCGTCTGACGTCATCATCCGCCATCTTGGAACGGAACTGAGATTCAGACTGTATCAAATTAGAACTGTTTATTCACAGGACTTATGTGTTTTCACAAATTTAGAACATATTTTTGGATCTTCTTCGTAAATCGTAAGTCTTGTTTCGCCTATTTACCTTTTCACCGTGTTTTCTAGGGAAATAAATTATTTTTGTTAAAATTTACAAAGCTTGTTGTCTTCACTCTTTCTTTGTGTTACTTTGAACAAGCCGATACGTAACACAATGAAGCAAAAAAATTGAATAAAGGTATAAAACTCAATCTTTCTGCGAGTGTCATTAAAGACATCGTTAAAACGGGTGGCATATTTCCACTTCTCGCAGCAATACCAGCATTAATAGCCGCTGCAGCCCCAGCTGTTGCAAAAGCAGCTGCATTAGGCGCTGTTGGAACCGCTGCTGGAATGGCGTTAAAGAAAGCAACTGGTCAAGGAATTATGCACGCAGAAAACTTAAAAAAAAGATCACGGGCAAAACAACGCGGAAGACGTCTAAGAGCACCAAACGTTCCACAGCCGGGTCGCCTAAGATTACCAGGCCCAGTATACGGTCGCGGTCTAAGATTACCAGGGACCCCATATTCATGGTACGGAAAAGGTCTAAGACTGCCCCGATAACTTCATCATCGAATTCGATGATTCTTCCTATGTCTAATTTTGATTTACTTAATGCCGCTAAGCAACTGAATATAAAAAACTTTAGAGGAGTTTTTATGCGTGATCAATTACCTACCGTTGCGATGCGACAAGAAACTGGTATTATTAATCTCGATAAAAACTCTGGACCAGGCACCCATTGGGTGGCGTATGCAATTGATCCACGTGGAATTATTTATTTTGATTCGTATGGACTGGCACTACCAACGGAATTTTTAAAATATATAAACACTGCTCAAAATTCGATGCGTTCTAAAATCTGGTATTCAACATTACCAACACAAAAAATAACGGATCCACCGATATGTGGTCGAGAAGTACTCGCTGTACTTGATGCTGTATCAAAATCAACAACACCACCTCATAAAGTCGTGCATGAATATACCACGTTGTCACACTTAAACAGATATCAGTAAATATAATGGTAGATATTTATGGAAGATCTTCTCGCAAAGCTCAGCAGCAAGTCGATTTATCTAAATATGCAACTCTTGATCAGCTCAGAAATGAAATCGATGATTTATTAAATATCACAAGTGTGGATCAAAATGAAGTCGTTGTTTTTCAGGATAAACAAGGGCGATTAAAAACGAGTAACATACAATTGTTAGATGTTCTTATATGAATTCCCACCGTGGTTATTAATAATATCGTTATTTTTTCTGATCAAGGTAAAATACAAGATTCTGGTAAGTCAGTTAACGATTTTATCAAGCGAGCTGGTGATTCATTCACGGGTACATTATCATGAATCGAAATAAAATTATAGACCTTGGAAACCCAACCGTAGATACAGATGCAGCAACAAAAAAATACGTCGATGATCAAGAATCTAAGTACGTATTAGTCAACGGTGGTATAATGCGTGCATTTCTCAACATGAATAATAATGGTAGTAATAATCTTAGAACACCAGAATCAGATTTCGACGCTGCAACGAAGAAATACGTCGATGATAAGGAAATCCCTATGACAATTTCGTTAAAAACAATCAATGATGAAATGACTACACTCAATGCTACTTTTACTAGACATGTACAAACGTTTTTAAATTTTCGTAGAAACATAAACAAATCTGTATATGAATTTTTTGGTGATCCACCAACCGTTGATATCAAACTCTCCGACATTAACATGAAACTCAACGACATTATTAACGGAATACCTAGTATTGTTCAAAAAACTAATCTGATTAAAATTCCACACGGACAAATTAAAAATATCGTGTACACAGTAGCATCAGGATCAACAACATGGACACCGCAAAATAAAACTCTCGAACACACAGCAGAAGTAACTGGGTTATACAGGCTATCCCTGTACGGTTTGGAAATTTCTGTGGCCACTTCATTATCACCGAATGTAAATCATAATCCTCTATTGGTGATGCTAACCAAGGACTTCAAAGAAACGTTTACGTTAACATCAACGGAAATGCCCCCGAGACGTTACTGGTGGTGTCTAGAATTCGTAGCTGAAACTTAATTAAATGACGTTGTTAGTATAATGAATCAAGTGACTGAGTCACTTATCGACGTTCAACGTCACAGATACGCTCAAGTATGTGAGTGTCAAACCAAACTAAAAAATATCATCGACGATTATACAATAAAAATAAAAAATATCGCAGACGTATGGTTGTTATTGATATAATTGTTTACTCAGTTTCTGCTGTTGTTGCTGGGACCGGATTATTATTATCAACAATAACAATGACAGCACCTGCAGTTGCAACAATTGCCGTTTCAACGGCAACAACATGCGCAGGCATTTTCAGTATTATCGCTAAGAAAATATCTACATGCGCAAATGATAAATTACACGAGTATATAACAGAACTACACACAGCAACAACATCTTATTCTAAACTATCATCGTATCTTTCTGCGTATCTCAGCGATGGTAAAATATCTGATGAGGAGTTCGCAACGATAATGAAAACCTACGATGAAGCATTCCTTGACAATAGCCAAGGTGATAAAGTAACCTGTGTGAATGAAGGTTGAATTCATGAGATTGCGTTCTATTAAATAACGGAGTATTTTAATAATGTCGACGTTGGAACTATTACAACAGATCGTCACTAATACAACGCCGTCAAAAACTACTATGATATCATTAAGTTCGACCAATCCTGAATTTAGCGTTAACTTTCCAACTGGAATTTCAGCAAGTGAAATAGCGCTAGCACAATTAAGAGTTTATCATAGCTTGCCAAATATCAGGTCAAAATCGTTTGGTGGACTACCAGTAAATAATTCACTGGTATTTGCGAATAAGAATAAACCTGATGGAACTCCTGATTGGCAAGTTGTTGGAATTTCAACGGGCAGTTATCAAATAGAACAGATTAATGATGAGTTCCAACGCAGAATTAAATCTATCACAGGAAAAGAATCCAAAATAGCAATCACTATTTACGAACCAACATTATCAGCGGCGATTGAAATAAATTCCCCTGATTATGTTGTAGACATTTATCAAAGTTCCATCAGATCTGTGTTAGGATGGCCTGATATTCCTCCTGTTTATAATGGAATTCCAGAACCAACCAAAAATGAATTTCTCACAACGGAAAAAAGATTCATTAAAGATCCAGAATATCGAAATAACCGTCCATGGCACCGTATAAATTTTGAACTTGATCCAAGCGACAATAAACATTACTTTACCGATTTTGACGGTCAAAGGATCCCTAAGATAACTAGATCACCATTTAATTTTATCATCGTAGACGCCAGGACGGGGTCTACTAGAGTAAATGTTGATGAAGAATTTTTTAAAATGTTTTTGATGTTCTTAATCCTGAATACGATAAAACACTTAATGATTTAAGAAGTTTATTTATTTCATTATCTCAACATTATGACGATGGTGTAAAAAATCAGATAATCGAGTCAATAAAACATTTAAATGGGATATTTTTTGATTTATATATCGCTAATCGAAGTATTATAAACGTTGCGACTAAACTCGATGGAAATGTTTTAACAAATCCAAAACTTAAGCAATTATTTCTTGATCATTATAAAACAATAGAAAAAGATCTACAAACATTTATAATACCAGATTTAAATGAGGCTGAAATGAAGAAAACACTCAACTATGTCATTGATGAATATTTCCCTAAAATACATGCAGCGTGGATAAAAATAGCCCCACCACCGGTTATTCTTAAGCATAACAACTATCCATACGGTGGAGGCCGTCATATCTCACATGGTATTGTTAATATAACATCAACGATCGCAGTCAATCTAGTATGTGATGTAATTGATGGCAGCTATCAAGTAGATCTTTCAAGGTCTAGTCAGGCCCAGCAAGGGTATATATTATATTCATTTAGCCCTCAAGTGCCCCCCGGGTATTTAATTGTATCTGAACCAATTAACCCCGTTTATCTACGTGTACATAATCCGTTATTATCAAGAATACATTTCAGACTTACAGACCAAATAGGACGTATTTTGGATTTACAGAATGAAACCTTAAGTATAAATCTGTATGTGAGATCATAGAGCGTTTTATCACAATGCGTCAATGTAAAACAAAACAAAAAAATAATATCCGAATCGGATCAGAATAGGTTTTTTTTTTTACTGGGTTAAATCGTAATTATTATAAGTAAATAAACTGTATACTAGTTTTGCCAGGGATTTTGTTTAGCCATTATCACATTAACTCCACCTTCACTTTCATTATCACTTTCATTTTCACTTTCATTTTCATTTTCACAATGCTCTCTTAACTGTCTTATACGAAAGTTTATAATCTTTTTCTGTTCGTATTCATGAGATAGTTCTAACTTAATTTTGTCAATAGCTCGCGAGGGAGGTACAAACAGCTTTACCTGATTATCTGTAGCTGTTGCCAGCGACTGTAACATTGCCTGCTGGATAAATTTCATAAATTTATAATCAGATGGTAGTGTGTACCTGTTTTCTAATTTGCGTTGGTTGTTGTAATGATTCAAAATCACATAGAATTTTTTCAGGATTAAGATTATCAGATATATTTACACCGTTATACTGTAATTTTTTAATCGCAGAAATAATAACATTAATGTTTTCAGAATTCATTATATTATATATGTTTGTTTAATATAAAAATAAAATAAAAATAATAGTCCCTAAGGACTGTTTCAAGATGATTATATACATATGAAGATGATTATATACATATGAAGATGATTATATACATATTATTATATACATATTATTATGATTATATACACATGAAGATGATTATATACATATGAAGATGATTATATACATATGATTATATCTTAATTAAGGACAGCACAAAACACAGAATCTTAATTACAGTAGCGTATTTACAGCAAGCGTATTTACAGCACAGTTACATATAAACTTAATTCTAAGAACTTCAACTCTAGGACAACACAGTTACATATAAACTTATCTTATGGACCAATTCGCATAGACGCCTCCCCCCCCCCAGCGAATTCCTAATCGAAACGAAATATTAGAAATTCAGAGGGCTGTCTAGGCATTGTGATTTTATGTAAACCCCCCCCCCAATCAAGCATATTTACAGTAACTTACTTACAGTAACGTATCTACAGCAAGCATATTTACAGCAATTATATACAGGTTTTGTTGTGGACGGCACAGTTACATATAAACTTAATTCTAAGAACTTTAACTCTAGGACAACACAGTTACATATAAACTTAATTCTAAGAACTTTAACTCTAGGACAACACAGTTACATATAAACTTAATTCTAAGAACTTTAACTCTAGGACAACACAGTTACGTATAAACTTAACTAACTTATCTTAGGGCCTTCTCTACGTTTCAATAGAAACTTGCACACCCTCCCCATATAATCAACCCGGGGGAGTGCAAAAGTACACCCACCACGTGTTGACATAGTGGGAAAGTGTGTAAATCTCTATTGAAACGTAGAACGGGGGCGGCCTTCGGCCCCAACTAAATAAGTTTTTTGGCATAATATCGCCTTTTGCCCGACAGTATGCCGGTCACGAGAATCGAACCACGGACCTCGAGCACGAAAATCCAGCGCGTTAACAATCGGCCACCGGACTTTAGTATGTATACATAATGAAAATATTAGTATATAGTTAGCGCATAATGTACTTAAAGTATACAGAATAAAATCAGAATTTATTGTGGATGCATTGTGAATTTCTTAATAAAATCAGAATTTATTGTGAATTTCTTAATAAAATCTGATTTTATTTTCAGTTTCCAAATGCTTGAAACTGCATTACACAAAACCCACAGCTAAAAGTCTGTATTAATCAGACGCTATCAAGGATACTAAAATAATCGATAAGCTCTACAAACACGCAATGCCAGCTCATTTCTAAAATTAACCTCATGTACAAACTGCTGGGTCGCATAAGAACGTAGAAAATATAAATATTATTGAGATTTTACATGGTTCATAGAATAATGTGCATAATAGCATCATTATTTATACAACGATGAAATTATTGAAAACTCTCAATTGTTGTAGGGTAAAACCCCCAGCGATTCTCTAATTGATTTTGATGATTTCTTGATAAATTTGACAATAACTCATTAAAAGCTGATAAAAATAAGAAATTTTGCTCAAAAATCATTTCATTTTAACAAAAAATAGTGATATTTTAGCCAAAGATTTCTATAAAATCGAAAAATCATCAAAATGAATTAGAGAATCGCTGGGGGTTTTACCCTACCAGCGCTACAAAATCTAGCCGAATTTCATTGATTTTTGGTCATTTTTGATGCAAAAAACGAGATTTTTCGAACAAAAAATCAACAAAAAACGAGATTTTCGAACAAAATCAACAAAATAAAAAAAACCATTACATATTTATAAAGGCGATTTTTATTTGCAATATTGTTGAGATTTATATGTATAACTAAATTCATTGAAATGCTTTTACAGTCGAAGTTTGGACAATCAGAGAATGTGTTTTGTGTACTATTGAAATATATGTCGATACTTACTCAAAACAGTGTGTGTTCTGACCCAAACTCGCAATATCATTAGTACAACAAGTACGACAACTACGATATTTACTATTTATCCTTGACGGAGTTGTCTCGCTTCATTATCTGATACCATTGCATCATGAAAAAAACATCTACATAAAACACGTGAAACAAACTATGAAAGCAAAAAAGGGGAAAGAAAGAGACATTGATTCATGAAGGAGGTTCTGGTAGACTAACATACTGTAATATGATCTTTTGTAGAAATCTTTTGGAAAAAGCAGATCTCCTGATATTATCTGCCACGTATTTTACTGAACGTGATGTTATGTTAAAGTATTTACCAGCAGAATTAATTGATTTAAATATAATTTCTTCACCAGTCTCTGCATTTACGGCTTTAATAGCTCTCTTTCCGAATATTTTACATCTCCCTGTATTTCCGCGTGTAGAATTCTGACTCTCCGTAATAGCTTGTAGATTATCAAGCGAGT
Organism: Megalonaias nervosa; assembly: GCA_016617855.1. Taxonomy (NCBI): domain Eukaryota; kingdom Metazoa; phylum Mollusca; class Bivalvia; order Unionida; family Unionidae; genus Megalonaias; species Megalonaias nervosa. The sequence continues at coordinate 54,482 of JAECUM010001020.1, read as the reverse complement.
TATCAAGTTTATTACCATTAATGTGATCTATTACGAGTCCATCTTTAATGATTCCAAAATGACATTCATAAATGAACCTATGTGATCAATAATTTTTATTTCTACCGGTATTAAATATAAAATGACCAGTATTATTAACATTACCGACTGGTTTCTTTAATCTACAGTTCCTAATTACACCATCACGAGATGCTTCATAATTGGTAATGATTGGATGCTTCACAAATTCATTTTGCTCCATTTATATACTAATATTATTTGTTTAAATCATTATTTTGAAAATCTAGCGAGATAATCTTCTTCGGTCTTTATAGGAGATTCAGAGTTTTTCCTCTGACTCCAACACCACACCGCACACACGGTTTTGGTCCAAAACTACATTGTCTAACGGATTGCATATGAAAGCCGCAGAATTCGTTTACGCATGCTTTGTTACAAGGAGAAGTATATCCGATCATAAGCCCATGGCATCGATTCTTTGTTTGAATCATATACAAAAGATTAAAATTCAATTAAATATATATTTGTCCTAATTATAATAATGCAGGAATTATCCGCGATTGAACATTCCGCAGCTAGATTTGATCTTGACAGACTGCCGAAACACAAATTTAGTTTTTCTATGCAAGATCTAGCTTTAACGAATAAAGATATAACAAAACGTATCCGTGAGGCCAAAAAGGAATTTCGCGACGATGGTGCGGCTCATGTGTGGTCGACATTCAGAATTGGAAATACTGTTAATGTGATGAATGACAAACGAGGAAGAGAGATTATTGATTACCTTGTTCAGAAATATTTTATTTTAATAAAATTTATTGTAAAGACAGACGATGACACCTGGATTATTCGTGACAAACGTGATTCTGTCCATAGGTCAGGAAATAATATCGTTCTTAGTAAAAATTCCAGACCAGGAATACTGACTGGTATTGACAAACCATATTACGAGCGATCATACCCTGTGACTGCGGTTGTATACGCGGTATATCCGTTAAATAATAAACCTGACGTTGGGGATCTCAAACCTATGAAACTGTCATCGCTGACAGCATCAAGGATAAATTGCGTAGCTGAACGTGTTACAGAACACTTCACAAACGCGATACGCGGAAACGGTTTAACGGATTTACGACGTAAAAAAATAAACACCTGGGCAGAAACAGTTAAAGATACCGCAGCGTCTATCAGCGACGTTGCTGAGCTGGGAAAGAAATTAAAATTCCCAATAACAGTGAAGACGTTAACCGGAGAGATTTTATACAAACCAAAATATATCAAGAGGAGCTTCGATAGATATTATTGATCATAACGCACATGCATGGACTGTGGCAGTAACGGTATTTCCACGAGACAGAACGGTTAAATTTTATAATGGTCATGTATTTGATGCTATCAGAAATATCAGTAAAATTGACCCTGTATCTGTGTGGCTGTTTCAGAGTTCGGAATATGATTATCATGATCAGTTTGTACGATCTAATGGTGATATTTATCGTACAGAATCTCTCCATGGGAGAATGAAAGATCTTGCACAACGCCTTTGGCGTGAATACACATCTGATGATATTAAGGTTGAACAATTACTTAATAACTGTATTACCGTTCCATCAGTCGCTGCTAACTACGCTCAGGAGAAAAATTCATGGAAACCGACACGATTGGAATTTCTTGAAGATGTCCAGAAAAGTTGTATCGAATACGGACACGGTGGATTGTGGAATATTAAATACGATTATAATGACGTTATCTCTGTTGATATGGTAGCATGTTATCCTGGAAGTTTTCTTGGATACGGAGAGTGTTCTGAATACTTTAAGAGATTTGGACATCCCACACACGAGATGACCAGAGTAGCGATAAACGGACCTTTACTTGCTGATTTAACCGGATTCGCCTGCATAGAGTCGTTCGAGTTTTACGAGGATCTCCATCCGATTGTTTGTGCGTGGTATGGGAGACATTTTTTCACAGCGACGTTGGGCTCCAATAGTACTAATAAAGTATATGCTTGATGCGCGAATTTTGATGTCGTTATGCGTAAGTGAAGCAATTATATCATACCGCGTGCAGAAACAAGTTTGGTTGCCAGAACCGGATGTATTTAATGATGCTAAAAGAGATTTTCCTAATCCTGAAGATGATATTGTTAGTGAATGCAGGAGAGAGTGTGATGAGAAATTTGCAAAAGATCTCGGCAGAAAAATAATCGGTAAATTTACGCAAGGAGGATCATACGATCATAAATGAGCATGTACAAGATTAATCATGGACGATGCTGAACTCGATTTTATAATCGCTGATACAACGGAGAAAAACACATTTATAGGTCGCAGTAATGCTTATTTATCAGACGGAACTAAATTAGGTACAATTGTGAGCTATACTGATGGCGAGTCACCGCAGTGTACTCATTTAAGATCTTCGATGCTAGCGTATGTTTCGATAAATTTATTATCGATGATAAACAGATTTCCTCGTTACGCAGTCAGAGTCGCGACAGATTTATTTTACATAAATAAAAAATATGCGGATTCGTTAAAACAATTGCGTATTAACGATCATGCATCATGGGGCGAATGGAGAATAAAACATGAGGATATAATTAGTTATTCTGAATCTGCCGATGTTGAAATTGCGAGAACATATTACAAGAACAATCAAATACCAAGATTGTCATCGGCACCATCTGTATATGATCCCGTAGCTAGACATAAAACCGTTTATCTTAATGGGTGTGGTGGTTCAGGTAAAACAACACGCGCGATTGAATTATTTAGTAAATGTTCTGATATGATTGTTTTGACACCGACACATAAACTCGCCAGGAAAATAAAAGAACGAGGAGTAAAATCGTGTACATATCATAGTTTCTTTAGATGGTGCGGAGACGTATGGACTCCATCGCGGATGGGTGAGAAATACATTCCTAAAATTATTATCTGGGACGAGATATGCACGGTGTCGCTAGAGGTATTAAAAATATTTCTTGATTGGCTGTTATTGAAAAATACTGCTGTGATAATGTGTGGCGATCATGGTCAACCGCCACCTTTCATTGGATCGTCTCCACATGAGTGGCTGAAAATATTTGTAGATTATTACGAAGAAATAATTGACGACCACAGAGCTATCGATAAATCAGTAAAAGAGTTTAAAAAGTTAATAAGATTACAGCCAGATAAAATACAATGTGAAATAATGCGTAAAGTAATTCCAGAAACCTCTATGAATAAATTTTGGGCTTTATGGAGACCTGCTGATTTGATAGTTGCGAGTAGAAAAATAGTTCGCGGTACACTTCAACAACAATTATTTACGTTACATAAAGAAAAATTTTCAAATCTACCTGTACCTTTGTGTTATCGTCCAGCAGATACTCGACGACAGAATATTGATGTTGAGATTCCTGGTGGTGGAATACAAAATCTTGTGTTAAATGATATTGTTTTAGTTGTTGTTGATGTTCTTGAGAGCGCGTTAAGCATGGATAAATCGCCGTGGACGTTAGGATACGCTATAACGATTCACTCGTCACAGGAATTAACTATTACCGATACAAATATTTGGATTGTCGATGATCGTATTGAATGGTCAAATTTAGTTTATCTAGCAGTGTCTCGAGTCAGAAGAATATCTCAACTGCGCCGGGTTATCATGGATTGCGTAATAACCGAAGAAATTCCTGACAATTTTGTCGATATCAATAAAAAATTAGCGAGTTATAAGCAATGTGACAAAAATAATAATCCCGACTTTGATATTGATGTTGAATTTATTATAAAACTAAAAACACAACAGAATAATCATTGTGCAAGTTGTAACTGTAATATGCTGTGGCAGTACTCGAGTAATAATCCAAAACAATTTACCGTTGATAGAATTAACAGTAATCTTGGTCACACACTCGAAAATGTGATGCTGACCTGTCTTGAATGTAATCGACGTCGAGGCGCTGGAAGCTGTGCAAGTTTATAAAAGTGAACGCGGTGGTAATTGTGTATCTGTAGGAATTATTTGTAATTGTTCGCGTACAAATCCACGCTGAGGAGCAGTTGAATCTAATCTGTAGATTGCGGGTCTACCTGTGGACCTTACCACGCTAGAAAGTTTATGTGTGGTCACACTTCAGATAGGATCAGTTGCTCTTTTTCTGCCTCCTTCAAGTTCACCAGGTTCATATAAATATCTTACGGTAACATTACCTAGTACTGGTTGAGAGGAAGAGTTACGTTGTATTGGTATATATATATTTTTTGATCGCATTAGAAGGTTTCATAGAAGTTGCACGAGTCACTTCGTTGTTTAACGCAGCTCTCACATTCGGTAACCTTGCAACCCATTCACGAGATCTCTCCGTGGATTTAAAGTCAGCGGATATTTCCCTCGCGTATTGGTATCCAAATAACCGCTCAACAAGTGTTCGATTAAATCGTTCAACGATTGCCTGATCACGATGAATTTCCGTGTGTCCTCGTCTGATTTTAACGTTATGTCGCTTCATCAATGATGATACTGCACCAAGAAATTCTTTGCCAGGATCAACCTGCAGCAATTGTGGCCATCGCAAGGGTCCTCGTTGATAAATGCGTTCAAACGCAGATGCAACTTCAGTCGCTGTTTTAGTTGATAGTGGTTCTGCTTCTTTATATCTACTCGCAACGTCAACGACGGTTAACGCGTATCTGTATGTGTATTGACGTCTGCCAGTTTTAATGGTATCGTGTGGTAAAACAAAATATCTGCTTGATGAACTTCATTAGGGGTACTGACATCAAAATGTGCATACTGAATTTTTTTAGGTGGTGGTAGATAGATTTGCCATATTGCCTGTCGTGCTAACCACGCTGCAGCGACATCACGTGAAACTTTTGCTGCTTCAGCAAGTTTACTAATCGCTGCTTTACCTCTCCAGTATCCTCTTGGGCTATAATAAACAGATTCCATTATCATAATCAATTGATTAATTACCAGCCCCTAACATTATTTTACCTTTCATACCAGTTTTTATCAAAAAAGCAGCTAATCTTTCTCGAAATGATTTATCTTTTATATTATTTATGGCATGAATTAATTTTACATCTGCAATATGTCGTTGTTGTAAATCCTTACTTTTATACGCGACATCGTGAACGTGACACGCTTGACCAATTGCGTTTATTGGATACTCTCCAGGTTTTGGTTGGTCTTGGTTATTGAGTCGGATATCGAGACGAGTTCCAGGACCACAATAATTATATCCGGGTACATGTTTTTCACCAGGATACTTTGCCCATGGAGCTCCTGGTAATTTACTTAAAGAAGCAGCGATATCTCCACCTGTCTTTAATGAAATAAATTTGTATTTTTTTGTACCACATTTCACACACCTGCCTGTAAGTGCGCGCCTGTTATTTTTTGTTATTATTGTCGTTAATCCACTTGTGGACGTATGCGCTCTACATCGAACGCAATATAAATTCATATTATTATTATATGGATATAATTGATTTCTCAGCGACACGAAAACAAGAGCCAGTTAAGCATCATCCAGCGCTACCAAATTCTATCAGAGCAATTATACTTGGCCCATCTGGGTCTGGTAAAACGCAATTATTACTTAATCTGATAATGCGATGGCTGAAGTGGGATAAATTATATTTAGTAGCACCATCTGTAGATGATCAACGATGTTACGAAGTACTTAAAGATTTTAATGAAAATGCAAAGTCGCTGACGTGTCCTGATAATGATGCTATTGATTTTATCACCGATATTGATGAAGCTCCATCTGAAGATGATCTTGATGGATGTATCAATAATCTTGTAGTATACGATGATGTGATGCTGGATAAACAATCAAATCCAGCTCGGATATTTTCGCGAGGCCGTCACAAAAATACAGACGTGATTTATGTTACTCAGCGATATACACAAATTCCTAAAGTAATCAGAGATAATTGCAACATCTTAATTGTGTTTAATGGAGTAGATAATTATACTTTACAAAATATTTATTATACTTGGTGTTCAGGGGACATGAATATGATTAAGTTTAGAAACTTCTTTTCAAAAGCACAAGCTGTTCCGTTCGGATTTATAACAATAAATTTATATGACCCAAGATCTAGATATCGTATAGGTCTGGATAAAATCTTTGGTTAATTATAGCAGCAGAGAGGGTGAACGACCAATACTGAGTGACCAACGCGTAAACGAAAAATTCCTAAAAATAAAAACGCGCGTCAGAGATAAAGTAACTAGTTAGAGGTTGTGGTTTAACGTCACTGACCTTATTTTTTCAGATTTCGTAGGAACCTTATTTTTTTTTATAAAATAATGTCTCAAGCAAAATGGTCTGTTCACCCTCTCTGCTGCTGCATTTCTATGCATGAAACAAAATAATACTGTGTCCCTTTGTTTGAAAACAGATTATACTACACTACTATTTGTATGAAGACAGATTATACTACACTACTCTTTGTATGAAGACAGATTATACTACACTTCGTCTACACTGTGAATGTGTAATTGGATGGATCTTTTTAAATATTATTTTACCCTAAAATGTCATGCTCTACCCACATTTGTATGTGCAAGTGTGTGTTTGTATTACAACAAATTTTTATTTGCAATATATATAGGTAAACTACCAATTTTCCGGCACCCTTGGTTCCAAAGCCTTGCCAGATTAACAGTTTTACCAGACCAACCAAGGTCACGTAATAATAATTCAGCAATACAGGTATAAATGAAACAGGTTTATTGATTACTGTACTTGCAAAGAATGTTGCTGTACTTCCACCCCTAAGCGGCAAATTTTTGAATTTTATTGGAACTGTAGAGTTAATCACAAAGGTCTGGAAGTTGAGGGCTGTCAGGATTACTGTCCGTAACATGGTTACTTCACCATGGATTTCTGATGCTGCAGGTGGGACATCCGGAGTACTTGAAGCTGAAGCCACAGGATTTTCAGATGTACTGCACTATCTTTTTTAAACATTTCATCCAAAGGAAGTTGTTTCATGTGTTTTGATCTTTACAGAGATCTCGGAAACGCTTAATTACGCGTATTTCTACGCAAATTTTTGATCTGGGACGCAGAAAACCACCAACGAAGGAATCCTCCGTATACACTTTTTTTGTTGTAAACAGGAAACTTTCGCGACACAATAAATATGTTCTAATCAGTATGAAAAATTAAACAATACTTTTATTTAAGTTTGTTGCTGACTTCCTCTGATCAAAGGTCGTTGGCTTGCTTTGATGAAGGTGCATGTGTTATTGAAGCCGCCGTTAAAGGGTCTCTTTGAAGGACCAAACAAATGCCCGTTTGTTATTGTTGCGGCAACATCAAATAATTGTAACACAATCTTGCAGAATTTTTTAAAAATTTGCTTAGTATATATCAGTGCTTCAAAGGTAATCAGTTTTCTTTGAAGCTGAAGCAAAACTATTTTTTCTGGTACATTTTTAAAAAAAATAATTTTCGTCGTCTGGTCGACTGTAGTCATTTCCCATTCCCGCCTTCAGAGGTGGTCGATTGTAGCTAGTCAGTTGCATGGCTATTTTCATTATATTACAACATTCAGTACCAAGGCCAGACATCAGCATAAGCGGATTATGATATAACAATGCGCTGTTAGGGTGGTTTGTCAATATGAAACATGGATTTGTTTATGTAACAATAGATTCCAGTGCATTTTTATATCCACGTTGGCGGCTTCCTGTCATGGTACCTTTGAATTTCTTCACTTCAAACCCAAGACTGTATATACAGTTTTTATGAGTCAAAAATGTTGTCGCCAAAAATATTGCCAGATGGTATATTTTGTCGCTAACAAGGAGAAAAATCGCAATTTGCGACATTGGCGAAGCCCAGCGCGATCCCTGTTATTGTGTTCATTTCTGATTGTAGCCGTATAAATATTGCATGCGACCTCGAAATCAAGACACGTCGAGACTTGGGCAAAATGCCGTTTGCAAATTTGGGTAAGTATTTTGGGGTTAAACGGAAAACTGATAGATATTTTAATGAGATTCAGAACTGTGCTAAAGTTGCTAGAACTGATAGTTTATATGGGACAGTAGCCACGTGTAATAAAGTGTTTGATGCATGGCTTAGACTTTGGAATAACAACTTTTCTTGGCTTGACAAAATTCATTCTGATGGACAAACAAGAGCTATATGCCAGTGGTGTAAAGAATGTGGACATTAAACTCAGTGGCAACTACTGGTTCTTCTAATCTGCAAAGTTCCACATTTTCTACGCATGAGACATCTAGAGACCACCTACATGCTAGGTAGTTATACAGTAATTGAACTTCACACTAACAGAAGCCTGTACAACTCTGCTTCAAGAGCACAAAGATGTATTTTCAGACTTTGCAGTCCTAGCTGTAATTGTGTTAGTGTCACCAGTGACATCTGTGGCATGCCAGAGAGGTTTCGGTGTGCAGAACAAAATCAAGACGAAGGGAAGGTCCAGAATAAAACATGAGACCTTAAAACAATTGATACGAGTCAAAGAAGAGAGACCTGGTGTGGACGAATACGATCTAAAGCCAAGCATCAGAAACCATTCTAATATAATCACGGTGGTAATCTAGCCATTTTTATTAGCACAGTATGTTACTGGGTAAATTTTAACACTTTTCAAAGCCCTTGGGCATTTACTTTATCCTATCGCCAGTGGTTTACATCTGTACGTGCCTGCTGCGTTTGAAAATCCTAAGATGGTAACTCTATCCTTAGACTGTTTGAATCCTGTGAGCCTTCTTCGTCCTCCTTTGTTAACGTCCTTCTAGGTGTGCATCGCCAATATAATGCAGTGTCATCCGCATTATACACCTGCTCAGGACTGAGGTGCTCATCAACTGCAAGCTTATGAAATTCGTCCACAAACTCGACAGCTCCTTCGTAGTCTGCGGTCCGTTTTTCTCCACACACTTTATACATGGAAATTCCACGACGCTTCTTGAAACATTGAAACCATCCTTCACTATAGTCACACTCATGTTCTGATTTAAGTTCTTTATTTGACAACTGAGCCTGGTCAATTACCAACCTGCCCGACAAGTCCACACCGTCACTTCGACGTTGTCGAAACCATTCCATCATTACTCGGTCATACTCAGTACTCTTACCACCTTTCATAGTTTTTCTAATGTTCATTCGCTTCTTGGAATCACTGTCTGAATAGAATTTCAATATTTTGTCCCTCTGCTTCTTTATATCGTAAACAGTTGATCAACCAATATCAAGTGTCACACAGCTTTCGCGCGGAAATTTGCATGTTGGTATGAAAAAACGATTGAAGAATATCATACCACATTCCTTTTCATCCATGCAACTTTATTTCATACATGTGATCCTATTGGTGGTAGGACAAAAATATTATTTTAAAGACCATCTCCTGCAAAAAAGAAAATTATATTGTATTATAGTTGAAATCTAACGTGTTTGAAAATTCAACGGATTTTTAAAAAACTGAAGAAAAAAAATATTGTATTTTTTAAACCTTCTAGCCACACATTGCAGGAACCATTTATAATCAGTCTACTAGGGACCAGAAATGTTCCTCTGGTGCAGCAACCAGTGCAATGTGTGGTGAGTGAATGCTACTCCCATTAAGAATTGTTACACATTGGCTGAAATGTGTACATAGGTTGTAAATTGATTATCTTACTGGTGTAATTTTGAAAGTTTAAAGCCAAAGGTGGGATATTTATTGAGATGTTATAAGTAGCAAAGGGATCAAAGGTGGTCCATTATGACTTGTGACTCATATTTTGATTAAAAATCAGACAACCTTCAGATATAAAAAGAGGGACCAACCAAAAACTGATTTTGGCAGAAACATTTGCATATTTTGATTCTTTGTTTTGTTTAATTATTATTGTATTTTTGAAGATGTTTTAAGAGTAATATTTAAGGAATGCTCATATATCAATGTAGCCAATTGATGTCAAATTGCTATTGTATGGTTCTCCCAATGCTAAAAACCATAGGTTAGCAAATATTACAAGAAGCTGAACAATGGTTGGAAATGAGAGTTTAAGTCAGTTCAGGCAAGCAGCTAAAGCCCTGAATTTGCATTGTGTGCTTTCACGCAAAGTGGATTTTAAGATAATATATTGGGTGAAAAAATGATATCACCAGACATACGTAGTCACCATAACATAAGGGAATCTTGACCAGACTGCATTGGCGGGGGGTGGGGTGGGTGGGGAGTAGGGTGGGGTGGGGTGGGGTGGCCTGTGAAATTTAAGAATCACAGTGAATGTCATTAGTGGACACCAGGCAGTAAACTTGTGAAGGAAATTAAAAATGCTTGTGGATTTTATTTTATAAAAACATCTTACCAGTGAACTAAGAGATATACAACTTTTTCTTTTTTCATTTAAAGGACAGTAGCCTGACTCATATCAATTATTATTGCCATCATAATCTGACTCGTGTTCAAAGCATTCTGTTTTAATTATAATATGGAGTACATATTATGGCCCCAAAAATGCACTTGTTTGTTTTCATTCTCTTTAAAATGCTTACAATGTATGTCAGTAAGAAATGTTATTGATTTAGAAACTAATCTACTGGTCGAAAGTTTGAAATATACTTATCTGATGTCCTGTTTCTGTCACACATATAGTTTTTGTATGAAAAACATCTAATACCCTGCCACCATTTGTATGCGTGATTGTGTGCTTGCATGCAAAAGTAATCATTTTAATAAAATAGTACACAATATGCACATTTGTATGTTTAGCTGTATGTCCGCAAAAAATGTTTAACTACAGATATTTGTATGTGTGTTTGTAATATCTGCAAAGCAAAAATGATTGCATGAAACAAAATTAATACAATCTGCATATTTGTATGTGTAATTATTTGCTTGCATAAAAATAAATCTTTAGTACAAAAACAATATTATACTACATTCTAACAGTTCATTTCTTTTACCAAGCTTTGAATAAAATTATTCCTTAATGAGGGCAAGTCACATTTATATCCTGCCAACAAACACATGTTATCATTAAAAGCTGTCTTTGTGGTAAGCATGTGTTAATCTGGTAGCTTTCCTAACATGTATGTTCTTGTCTTTTTGCTTTTGGTTTTCCATCAGGGAATCTGATTGACACATAGAACCATTTCGCTAAAAAGAAATATAAAACCGGAAAATCACAAGTATATCCTACCAACGAAACATCCTAAGCTGGGTTTGTGTTAGGTGTGCAGACAGCTAGTAGTTTCCCAAATAGTTACATGTAATTGCTTGTCCTTTTCATTTGGCAAGTGGTTTTCCATCATGGAATCTGATTGGCATATACAACCAATTCGTTAAAAAATAAATATAAAACCGGAAAATCACAAGTATATCCTACCAACGAAACATCCTAAGCTGGGTTTGTGTTAAGTGTGCAGACAGCGAGTAGTTTCCCAAATGGTTGTCCTTTGTATTTGGCAAGTGGTTTTCCATCATGGAATCTGGTGGGATCGCATGACCAATTTAAATCAATGCGAATATAAGGTCCGATAACGAAGCTTACATCGTACAAACCAACATATGTTATCATTAAAAACTCTGTTATAATAATAATAATAATAATAATAATCTTTGTTTAACGAGAATAGCGCATTTTGTCAGGAGAGACCCATCGGCTTTGCGATCCTCAATTTTTGTAACTGGTTATGTTATAAAAAATTAAATTGTACACACTCAGGTATGCTGGTAGAGATTTAAATAAATTAATATATGCAATTATAGTGGTCAACAGGTACGTATATGCACAATATACTGTACACAGGTATACACATTACAGCATGTCAGAAGTTGTATATACATACATATGAAGAATAAGAGATGGACATATTTTGTCTGGACACTGACAAAATTCTCTATTGGAAGACTTTAACATATCATTCCAGCGGGTCAAGAAAGAATTTCTTTAATGAGGTTTTAAAAGAAACAAAGGAATTTGAATTACGTGTCCTCATGGGTAAGGAATTCCAGATGGTAGGTACTGATACAGTAAAGAAGCTTTTGAAATGGTTTGTTTTGGGCCACGGTATCTGGAGTTCGCTGTTAGTTGTTTATCGGAGATTATGCTCAGTATTTGATGATCTTAGTTCATTTAAGTTTAGAGATACATAATCTGGAGAAAGATCGTGCATAGGCTTATATGACATGATTCCTTTAAAATAAAGAATACAGATTTGTATAGTTAGCCATTGTAGACGTGAAAACAAAACACACACAGAGAGAGAGAGAGAGAGAGAGAGAGAGAGAGAGAGAGAGACGTAATTGGAAGTTTCAGAATTTTATTCGCGCGGACCTTTTCCTGGAGTTTGTTAGTTCTGGATATAATAAAATTGTATGTTTCCCCAAATGGTAGAACCATAGTCTGTCATTGGCAGTATTTGTTCCGAAAAATAAATTTCAAGCGACTGTAAAAATAAAGTTCAAGCGACTGAGGGGTGGGTGGGTGTAGATAACCATATGCTATGCAGCATATGTGTGGGATGTCAGTAACTTCCATAACTTTTATATGCATGTGTTTGTCTTTTTGCTTTTGGAATCGATCTTGAGACAGCAACCGAACAAAGCTAGTGCTAAAACTGGTAATCAGGCCCCATAGGCTTATATGTCAGGATTCCTTTAAAATAAAGAATACAATTTTGTATATGTAGCCATTGTAGACGTGAAAACAAAACATTCGAGAGAGAGACGTAATGGGAAGTTTCAGAATTTTATTCGCGCGGACCTTTTCCTGAAGTTTGTCAGTTCTGGATATAATAAAATTGAATATTTCCCCAAATGGTAGAACCATAGTCTGTCATTGGTAGCATATATCCGGAATAATAAAGTTCAAGCGATTGAAAAAAAAATGTTCAAGCGACTGAGGGGTGGTGGTGTTGGGTAGATAACCATATGCTATGTAGTAAGTGTGTGGAAAGTCAGTAACTTCCATAAATTTTATATGTATATGTTTGTCTTTTTGCTTTTGGAATCGATCTTGAGACAGCAACAGAACAAAGCTAGTGCTAAAACTGGTAATCAGGCCCTATACGTCCAGGTTAATGTCTGTAATATATCTCAAATGTACGCTTGATATATTCCATAATTCAATTTGTTCTTCGAAGTGCTTCATTAGATTCCATGGAACTGTATGATTTTTTTTTCGGTGTTTAAACAGTGTTGAACGTCGATCACACACGTTTCCTACTACAGACTTTTAGTCATCCAGTAGTATCTTTTAAAAGACGTATTAAATCGATTATATTGAAGTTGGCGTGGAGAATGAGGAGATAGTGTAATAGTAGTAGAATATTGTAAGAGATAATGATGTCATTATTACGTCGAATAATCATCAGCAGAAGAAACACTAGAACACCTTTCTGGTGTAAAAATTTGTTACAATTCGATCGTATGCAAGACTGAGTTGTAAGGCATAATGTTGACTTTACAATACAGTACACAAGTCTATGCATCATGAAAGTCTATGCACCTGGCTAATTTGCGTTCATAAGAATTCAATGAAACAAAAAAACAGACGTTACTGTAAGAACTTTGCTGCTATAATCTGTTGCTTGTTCCGAGTTATGAACAGATATATTTCATCTCGAGGGTAAAAAATTCTGGTATTTTCACCCTCTCGATGTATACTTGTTATTCATTGGATACAAGCAACTATTCAGAGTAATGATCACGTGATAGTGAAACAAATACACGACTATTATGTAATACACTTCACGGTCATAAACACAGAAGTTATCTTTGAATTTTAAAACAACCATGTGAAGAAAAACACCATCCGTACCTTCATATACATTCCTACTACCTCTGAAACAATGGAGTTGAATATTACATTGGGTACCATGTGATAGATAAAACAAAGTATTGAAGTAAAGTAGTAGCTTTTAGTTAGTGGTCCTCAAAACTGCTGGTCAATACAACTAAGATGCAGTAACTTTTGGGGAAAACCAAATTTCTTTTACACTTTTGTAGATATTAAAAGCTTAAAGAAATGGTACTCTTCGGATTTTCCTTGCAGGTAATCCTTGTTATTATTGTTATAAAACAGGATATATATATATATATATATATATATATATATATATATATATATATATATATATATATATATATATATATATATACTAAAATGTTTTAAAGACCTTTAGTTTTTTATTTTAATTTTTATATCTGACTGATGGAGGCAGGGCCGGCCTTAGGCCGATTGGACCAATTTATCGGGCCCAGTGCTAACAGGGGTCCCGCGCGTTAGTAATTTTTTAAAATAAGTCATTAGAGAGGAAGTAATTTTGGGAGAAAATTTTAAGTTCAATATCATAATAAAACTTGTTTAAAAGTTTATTTCCAAATGCCTTGCTCACAGGGGGACCCGCGCGTAAATCTAGAGGGCCCCCACCAAAATGATCCAATCGGCCCCGCGTTTGCTAAGGCCGGTGCTGGATAGAGGTTGATTTGGGTTTGAGAGTACACATTTAAGATATGCTACAAATCTCTCAAAACATTGCTATTACTGCATGGCTATTTTCACACTCTGAATTTCAGAGGTCAATTATACAAATAAAGCAGATAACTTGTTTTGATTGTTTTAATATTTCAGGATTTCCTAAGTGCACTATCTACACTGTGAAAGTTCGTATCTATATTTACAGAGCAAGCCAAGTTAGCATACATTGTCCTATATCAGGTCTGAGAAAACAGTCATTTTCATCATTTCTCTGCATCAGACAGCACATGGTGTTTCTAGTAGTGATCAATAAGAAATTTCAGTCCAAGGTTGTGAAAGTCATTTAAGTGCGTGCTAACTTTCCCTGCATTATGAGAGTTGTGGAGCAACACATTTGCCTCATGCATTCCACTTTCCCGATAAACTGAAAAGTTATTCAATTTGCATAGGGATGGAACATATCAGGCACACAGGGTTGCATGTCCCAGGGTATACATTTTTTAATTAATCTTACACAAGTATATGGAAGCCCGTGAAGCTGTTTTCTTTTATCGGGTTTTCTTTCATTTTATTAAAGGCAAATTTAAGAAGAAACAACGTATGTTCTTGTTTTCTTTCATTGAATCCAACATTTTTAAATTTAAGTTAATTTTATTTCTGTTCTTTAAGGCTAATACATTTCCTATAAGTAGGTATGCGATTAGCACACAATATTTTCTGAAGGAGGTTATATGAAGAAGAATATCACATGCAAGCTTATTTCGTCAATAGTATAAATATACACGATTTTATCCAGAAAATTATACTTAATCACGCTAAAGAGACAAATAGGAATTGCTAGGTTGTTTACATTTCTTTTAAGGTTCCGTACCCGAGTTCCCCTTCTTGGCATATGGTTCAGACATGTAAGAAAACTGCATTCCCTTATTTTCACCACTAACAATCCTTGTGAAAAAAGAATTTTGTATCCTAGTGGAGGTTAATGGAACAAAGGATTTTCGTTAAATTTGATTTCTTAATGATTGGGGCTTGATATGGAGTTGAGAGTAAACAGGTATGCCTTACTTCTGCAGAGCTAAATAAGGAGGGAGAAACAAGATCATAAAGTACGGATTCTTCAATCAAAAATTAACTGCAGTTGATCCACCACTTTTCATATTAGTTACATGAAGTTTTTGTTCCCAAAATCTACACGCGAAATATGTGACATTCGAGTCCTCTAGGCAAAATCGTGTTCACCTGGATTGCCCGCATGCGTTATCCGTGCTTAAATCATGCGAAAGTGTATAATAATGATCCTAATTTAAGTATGCTCTCTCTCTCTCTCTCTCTCTCTCTCACACACACACACACACAGAGATCTGCAAACATTCGTATTTTAGTTTATTACAGACAGCTTTCTTTAGAAGAACAGAGGTTGTGATTTTTTACTAAATTAACTTCATAACAAGAAAATAATTGTTATATTTATAATCGTATTATTCCAGAGATAATTTGACCAACTTGATTCTTCTTATTATAATCGTATTACTCCAGAGCTTATTTGCTCTGGGGCATCTTAAGTTTTGACTTTTCGAACTATTTTGCTCCGTAACAGACAAATTCCAAACATTGGAATATAATATTAGGGAAATAGTCACACAGTTTGTTAAACGATCATTGTCTCCTAACTTCTATCCTTTGGATTGTAAAAAATTTTCCAGCAGTATCAGTTCACCCAAACTACGAACATTATCTGTCTAGAATAAATGTTTCATGTCAATATATACATTTTGTTTTCAGATACAATGATTTAATTCTTTTGATGACTTGTTACGTGTTTTCAGTAATTTAGCTTCGATTAAAAATCAGAAAAGGAGAACTTAACAATGATGATGAATTTACTGAGAATTATCAACTGGGATACACATTACTTCGTGGCATTGACTAAAATCACTGTTCCATACTTTTGATTTAATACTTATCCTAGTTCCCCAACTTGTATTTTGTAATTCATGTTGAATTGGAAAATAAATGAATGATTGATTTATGCTTAGATAAGTCCATCAAGACTAGAATAATATATAATGAGTCAGCGTTTGAGACATGAAGTGAAGAATTTTTATTTTAAACTTAGATCTTAGTGCGTTCTAAATTAATTTGCATTATTCGGGCTAACATAGTATATTTAGTACGACCACATCTGTTTGGGATGACCATATCTCCTTCCTCCATACGAGAGGAGAGTATAGCGGTCACCGAAAGGTTGGAACAATCCCTTATTGGGTAAAGCTAGAACGGTAAAGGCCCCACAAAATCATACCAATCAAATATAAAAATGTGCATTATCGTTTATACATATATGTGCTACTGATTTGTAAATATATTTGTACGTCATGTCTTCGTCGTTCCCATATCTGTACCTTTTCTCTATGTTGTTATTGCTCTCGTAATGGAGAAAACAAATATGAATGATGATGATGATGACGAGTGGCACTAAAATAAAATGTACATAAATCCATTTCATTCTTGATAAGTTGAAATTATATCAAGTCGAACAGCCTATGATCTGTAGTTTTTTAAACTATAGTCAGTAAATAAGGTTCTTTCTCTGTCAAAAACCAAAGGGTCAATGTTAGTTGGTGCAAGTATGTAGCAGGGACTAATACCATTCCATGATCCTTTGGGAGTAAGGTTCTAATCAAAGTATTGAGAATACTGATGACTCTGAGGGTTCAAGAAATAATAATTAGCACAAGATCAGATGAAAGTACATGACTTCATGATTCATGTCCCCTTTTAGTACCGTAAAATTACTGTTCTAAATGATTCTTTAAAATATTTTTCCGTTTTCCTTTCTTTACACATCACAAGAGAATTTACAAGAGAATTTATATTCTTATTTGAAATTTCCACGCGACAAAACGGTATTTTTAATTTGGATATTTTTCCCAAGGCCAATAAGCTACATGGCATTAAATATTACCTTCTACACTAGGTTTATATGCCATGAGTTTGATTCCGTTAAAAAGAACGTTGTAGAGCCAGTCAAATAAAAAACAACAGTTTCTCCAGTCAATTACTAATATATTTTCTTTCCAGAAATGTTGTGATAATGTTATAGTTTTGTATATAGTAAATAAATTAAATGAAAACTCAATCAACATCCAGTATCATTCAGGACTCGATACTACTTTCATGTTGTCCTACAGTATGCTCTTGTACAAAATGTGAGGACTTAAAATAGAACTGCCCTATAAGCAAACCTTTGATGAGTTCCTGGAGCTAAATGTGCCTGTAGGGTTGTCTGTGTTACCTAATGCCTATCTAAATGGTTATGGGGTGTTGACTAATAATATTATGCCAGAAAATATTATGCCTTTTTTATACACGCAATCTATATTTTTGTTGTACCGTACTATTGAATGTCTAGCCAGTTGTTGGATCTTGCAACAATGTTATGCTTTATAGCATTTACATTCAATATTTTTGTTTGTACACCATACCATCGGATTTCTAACACGATTGTTGACTGCTACCCATGTAACATTTTGCGCATTCCCAGATATTTACTTTGAAAACGATCCTTTTGTGATGCATAGTGCGTAATTTACTATGATATTAGTATGTAAATAAGATATTGTAGATATAATGAGTTGTTAAGTACACTCTATTGTTTTTAGACTGGTTTTAATATTTATCATTTCGAGTAAGATAAAATATTTAACAACTTAATTTCATGCTTGTGCAGCAGAGAAGCAAATACAACGTAACTACGACATCTTTCAAAATTTTATCTTGATCTGTTTTTCAAATACACTTTTGAAAATTGTAAAATTGGTCCAACATGAACCAGCGATTGCTCTAGCTTTTACCATATCTATACTACTTCTAGTGTGTATATATTGTCATGGGCCGAAGATATTTTTCATTTCTGCTCATTCAAGTCTCAGAGGATGAGGTGTGTTGGAGCGGTTTTTCTTCTATCCCTTTTCTGCGTGACTTCATTCGTCCAGGATGCAGGTGCATGTAAATGTACTGTGTCAGAAAACCATGACAAATATTGCCAGGCCGAATTTGGTAAGTGTTATTTAGTAAATGTTAAATAGACTGACACTTATTTCATCGTCAGGTAATTATACTGTGAGCGGGGTGACCCGCATAACCCGCACGAGGCGAATGTCGAATCTGGGATTGAGCAGATTACCGAGTTGCATTGGCAAGTGAAATTACATTACAAAAATTCCATGATAGCTCAATATATTGCAAGAGGTAGCGCTCTACAATTTCGTATTTTGCATAAGGTTAGAATTTCAAAGAAAAAGAATTTCCCCGGGTTTCCTCACTAGTTATACTGGCTATTGAAAAAAGACTTTGTATATCTTAAGTATTGTTCAAAGAACCTTTAATTCCCCTTATTTTGGTGTATGATTGATGGGTGTTATATGGGTTATAAAGTATACAGCTTGGCCTTAATCTAGATGAGTACCATTCAAAAAAGTGCTAGGTCCACTTGGTCATTTTCACCTCCTGAACTTCAGAGGTAAATTGTAAAAAGAGCCGATAATTTTTTTTTTTTTTACGTCTTATATATTTGGTAATTCATTCATTGCACATTCAGAAGCTGGTAATGTCTAATCTGGCAAAATTCATTTTCCCTATTTTAAAAGGTGCTAAGGATAGTGCATTTTAGACAAATTCAGGCTGATTTTTGGAGCGCAAGGGAGCAGTCATTTTAGTTAGCAGTGTGCTAAGATCATTTGCAATTTCCAAAAGTACAATATCCAAAGAAATGTCAGCCACATTACATCAAAGTAGCATGAGGTATGCCAACATCCTCTCCACTGTGCACGTTTTAAATGCAAACAACTTCACCTTACATACGTCACTTTCTGAAAAGTACATAATAACTGGTGAGCGCTCCCAGAACTATGTAATGAAAAACTGCCATAAAGGGCTAATAGCACTCATATTTCTATCTGAAACGTGAATTATTTAGGAAAGCATCAGATCGTTCAAGAATACCAAGTTGGTTGCCACCACGTTTTGTTAATTTTAGCACACTTGCGGGTTGTACAGGTATGCTCTTGTACTAGACCCCCCCCCCATCCGCGCGCGTCAGATAAAACAAACACACACGCACACACACACGTGTACACTTAGTGAATCTCAACCATTCTTTCTTTCTAGACCCTAGGGAACTGTTTGGAGCGGATTCCATAGCATCTACCCAATTTTCAGGGTGCCGACACCGCTTTGCATATACATGTACATTTATGAAACTTAGTAATGCGATGTAGATTTGTGTACTACGCTATGTTCACAAAAAGTCACTGTGGCCTATATTTTATAATTCACTTTTCTTGAAATATTAAGTTTATTTTTCAGGCTATGTTGAAGTTAGAATCATGCTAGATGATTGGATGCATCACTATTAGTACCAAACCTTTTCAACAGTAATGATGACCTATATTTAACATTGTTGGCTTAGATTTGGTTTATTTGTTTAGCTCACAGCAAATTGGTTGTTACCACCCTGTATGCCTACTGTTTCACCAAGACTCACGAAACGTTGTGAGGGGATGCATCTTCGAGTAGTGCACCCTCGTCACAGAGTTGTGGTCAGTATGACCTATATTTCATGCTTCGCTAACTTTAATTCAATCTCGAAAACATCAATCTAGTGCGACACCGTTACAACAAAAGTCACTGTGGCCTACATTTCACTGGCCCATGTTAAGTTTTCACATTAGCTGATGACCATTTTTGTGGGTGGGGGTAGGAGAGTTGGGGTCTTCATTGTTTTGTCTACTGTATTAAACTCTTGTACCTAGAATCTTGAAATGTTGCGAGCGGATGCATCTTTGTTACACCCTCATTTTGCTAATACGTCCTGCAACCCATATTTCACACTTCACGAACTTAAGATTTAAGATTTGATGTTTTTATTGTTAATACTTAAATCGATAAACTAGCTGATTGTTTGCACATCCAAGTACCCACAACCATATCATAAAGCTTTACTTTGACCTATCATTAACATTCTAGCTTAATTAGTAGGTCACTAAGGTCCATAATGTACACTTCACCGACTAGGTTTACATTTTGTTTGATCATTTTAAAAACTATTTATGCTAGAATCTTAAAACTTTTGACCTGCATCTCTCGTTACTAACACACCCTACCAACATGTGAGGCTCATCATTACATAATTCATCTTTTGCTAAATATGATTAGATGCTTATATTTAGCTCCTGGCTGAGAGTCTTTGGTATCTTAAAGCATAATGTCCTATTCATAATCTTAAAGCATGAATGGATTCATCTGGAGAAGTTCTACATCAGTTTTGCAAAAAGGTCCCTGTGATATATATTTCATGCTTCTTT
Source organism: Megalonaias nervosa (assembly GCA_016617855.1). Classification (NCBI taxonomy): domain Eukaryota; kingdom Metazoa; phylum Mollusca; class Bivalvia; order Unionida; family Unionidae; genus Megalonaias; species Megalonaias nervosa. The sequence continues at coordinate 33,657 of JAECUM010001020.1, read as the reverse complement.
AATTTTGTTGCAATTTAAAAGTTCATTTTGTGAGTGTTGTTTATATTCCAACAATGAAATTCAATAATTGGATGGATCTCGCTTACTACTAACCCTTAAAACCAAAAGATCACTGTAAACTACATGTATGCTTTATCAACATGGGTTATGTATTTGTTTATAGTCACGTAGAATAATCCATGCTAGACGTATGCAAATTATAGCCTAATGAGAAGGCTCGTTCTGATCAGTGCGGCTGGAAGTAGTTTTAAGACCCCATAGTCTTAAACAAAGTAACGGAAAAGAGCTAAACCAACAAGTATTTGTAAAATTCAGCAAATAATTTTTTACTCTATAATACAAATAGTCCTAAAAGTTTTATTACAAGTCCAAAATTATAGTATTTCGAATGAATTCCAGTGAACAATGAATTCCAATCTCGAGCGTGATGTGCAAATAGCTTCGTATGTGCTGATGTGCCCAGTCTTGATTTATCACAATGATATAATGCAAAATGTTCTTTAATGAATTCACAATAATTGCAAAATAGAGATTTTGACAGAAAATATTTAACACATTGCAATTCCACTGAATATTTTAAATAAATGAATTAAATAAATAAATCCTCAAATTAAAACTGAACACAACAATAAGACTTTGGATGTTAAGATGGGAACCAGCAATTGTAATATAATCAATCTTAATATAAAACCGTTCGAAGCAATTGGAGGACCAAGATGAGGGTCAGTCACACAATACAAATTAAATATACATAGCATCTCCCCTCATAAAGATTTATATAAAAATGCTTTTCTTTTACATATTAGTCAGATATATATACATAATTAAAATTAAATGTCTTGTAAATGACAAAATACACCTGAAGCAATATAATACTTCTATACACGTGAAATTCCATCAGCAATGAGATGTCTTTCCCTTGATGCGCCTAATATCAATGTTGTATTCCTGTAACATCAAACTCCATCTTAATAATCTGATATTGTTTTTCATTTTCCCAATGAAAGTAAAGGGCTTGTGATCACTGAATACGATACTCGGAGAAGGCGAAGAGCTAATATATACTTCAAAGTATTACAAAGTCAATATAATAGTCAAACATTTCTTCTCGATTGTGGAATAATTTCTTTGGTTTTTGTTTAGGTTTTTAAAATAGTACGCTGGATGATCTGCACCATCTTTACTCCTTGAATCAATATTCCACCGGCATCATTTGCATCAACTGACATTTTAAATGATTAATTGAAATTTGGAGCTGAAAGAACTGCATCACTCTTAAATATGTCTTTTAACTTATCAAATGTATCCTGATATGTCATACCAATGAAACATGGTTTTCTTACTCAACAAATTGGTCACAGGTTCAGCAATTATGAAAAAATTGGAAAACAATTGCCGATAATATCCAGTCATACCCCAAAATCGCTTCAGTTTTTTGCTAATAGGCACAGGGAATTCAGGGATAGCTTTGACCATGACGTCTATAGGTTTAACTTGACGTGCCCCACAATATGTCGTTAATATGTAACACGTGCATGGCAAAACTCACTCTTATCTAAATTGTAAAATTTGCATCACTCATTCGATCAAAGAATTTCCGAACGGTTTCCAGGTAATCTTTCCAGGTGTCATTGTAGATGTCATCGATGTAAGCGTTAATTATCTGGACAAGATAAAATCCTGTTCATTAAACGCTGGAAAGTTGAAGGTGAATCTTTCGTACCAAATGGCATCACTTTATATTGGTAAAATCCATCTGGAATTACGAATGCCGAAATTTACTTTGCACTTTCCGTAAATGGAATTTGCCAGATTCGAAAGGTCAAACTTGGTACATATTTTGCATTTCCATTTTTGTCAATGTAGTCATCAATTCTTGGCATCAGAAATGAACCTATTTTGGTGAAACTGTTCACTTTTACATAGCGGTGCACATGCGGAAAGTATTATCAGGTTTCGGCACAAGAATACATGGTAAATAATTACTTTTACTTGGTTCTATGAAATCATTCTCCAGCAAATATTGAATTTCTTCTTTTCAAACATTCCTAATTGAGAGGATTCATCTTGTAAGGATGTTTCACAGGTGTAGAATCTACAATTTTAACTTCATGGTAGATTTTATGTTTGTGTTGGAACATCTGGAAACAATTGCTCATATTCATAGTTAATTCTTTTCTTGGGGCTGTAGATGTGAAATTTTCTGGTCCAAATTATTCAATATTTCCGAATTCCGAAGAGTGATTACACCAAGTGGCTCCAGTCTGATTGCATCCCATCGTTTAAATCCTCAGTGTGGGACAGGTAAAACTAAATTGACTGAATGACTAACAGGGCTATATCTATCAAGATACTCCTCGTAATATATTTAGATGGCAGTGTTGTTCGGTTTTTGCGTCCTAGTAGTGTTAATTATATATTTTAATTCACTTAATTTTGGCTTCGACTGTATTCGGACCATATTACTTAGCCTGAAGAGGATTTTGAGGAATGGGCAAGAGAGCCAGAACTGTTATCACCAGGCTGAAAACGCATTTCTTTTGTATTTCTGCCATACGTTAATTTCATTTTTGACAGTAGAGTGAATATTAGTTTCTGCTACTTTAGAAGCCTTTCACAACTTAAATTTGAAATTAGAGGCATAGTCAGGAAGATTAATTTATGAATCTTTGGTTGAAAGAAGTTTCTCTTCAGTAACTTCAATGGTCCACGGACAGTATCTCCAACAACTAGTTCAAAAGGACCAAATCTAATAATTCTTGAACTGATTTCCCATCAGCAAACAAATATAGCACTCCCTCATCCAAATCGTTTCCTGTATCAAAACAATATGACCGAATCATATTCTTCAAAGTTCGATGAAATCTATCTAAAGCCTCTTGACTTTCAGGGCGATAGGCAGAAGACCGAAATGTTAGATGCCTAATTATTTATAACTTATTGCAAAGTTGCAGGAATAAAATTTGACCCCTGATCAGATTGGACAGATTAGGGATGGCAAAAAGGTATTAAAAAAAAAAAAAAAACTTTATCAGAGCTTTTACTGTGGTTTTAGTTTTAATATTGTCAAACAATTGCCTCTTGAAATCTTGTGGACGCCCACATTACGGTCAACAAGTATTATTTGCCTTGCATGGTCTTCGGTATGGGACCGAAACAGTCTACCATTATTCTGCTAAATGGTTCGTCAATGCTGAAATTGTTTGCAAATAGTTCTTGGGTATCTTCTGATTGGCTTTCCTACCATTTGACAAGTGTGACAAGATGTACATTATTTAGGAACTTTTAATTCTCGGCCAATAAAAAGGATTCAAGACCTTGTGGCAAGTCTTATTGACTTCTAAATGACCAGCCAAGGCAGTATCATGAGAGAGAGAGACCTTTGGACATAATCGATTTTTAGAATATTATATTATGTTTAAGAAACATCAAATACATCATAGTATGTGTTCCACGTAACCGAGAAATTTACCGTTTCATGTCAACATGGTTAGCAACATTGTATCATTCATAAACACTGTAGATAAATCCCAAGGAAAGTGTACACTTATCGTTACGACGAGCCATATTCTCGTAGGTTACTTGGTGTAATTTCTATTTCAAGGTTTTAATCCATCCCAATTCCTTTTCTCTCACTCCGCATTTCTGAGTAGTTTG